>LPNX010829041.1:188335-205334 GCA_001517045.1 Pseudotsuga menziesii
CGTGCCCAGTCTTTCCGCAACGCTTGCACTGCAAGTCTGATCTTTTGTTGAAGTTGTTTCTGCCCCCTCTGCCTCTGAAGTTTCTTCTTCTTCCTAGTCCTCTCTTGCTGCAATCTCCCTTGGAAGGGTCTTTGGATTGGTATTTGCCGGCAAGGGAAGCACCAATACTAGATGCCAAAGATAGCATCTTTACAACTGTTAGTGTAATTTACAATAATGAACTTGATATGACAAAGAGAAATAGAAAAAATAAGAACCTTGCAGGTCTACAGTCTCTGCCAAGGTGATTTACAATCTCAACTTCAGGTTTTAAATATGATACAATGATAGAGAAAATATTACAACCAACAGTCAACAATTATCTCAGCTCTTCAAAACTTTATGTAGTCAACATGATGGGTAGTCTCAGCAATCTTGTTTCATGTAGAATGTGATCACAACTTCAGTCTTCAAGTGGATGTTTGTAGCAATATTTAGATTCGGCCTCCATGCACTTCACAAGCAATCTTGAGGGAGAGCACCAACTCGATTACAATATTCAGGTGGATATGAACAGCTTCAGGAAAATGGAAGTAATTTACAACAAACACCAACAGTATTCTGTTGTATCTATCACTCAAGCTCAAGGCATAGCTTCAAATTGAAAGGAGAAAACATAACACTCACATACATTCTAACTCAAAGCTTTAATAAAGCAGTCATGGGCATCTTCAATACACATCAACTGTATGAAAATACCAGTCACAACTCTTACAAACTCGAACCACGAGAGGCCACTCGTATGAGAAATTTTGCACACTATTCTTCAATGCAAAAGATTAGGGCAAAAATTAGGGTTTTTGTATTTCAATGAACAAAAACGTTTTACCTCCACGCTCATATCTCGCAGCAATACCTCTGATAGGTATTAGAGCAGTCTTCCAGTGGCAGCAGTCTTCAAGTCGCAGTCGGTATTCAGCTCAACATACCAGCAATCTTCAACATTCATAATGATGCAGCAATCCTCACAGCAGTCGGTATTCAGCTCCAAAACTCACGCAGAAAAATATATGATTAGTCTTCACTGATAGCAGCATGTATACACCATTATTATCCAACGCAGTATATATATCAGTCAGCAATATGACAATATCATTCAACCACTGATAGGTATTATATCACAATATCATTTAACCACAATATCATTCAACGAGAGAATGCAGTCTTCACGCACTAGCATAACCAGAGAATGCAGTCTTCACGCACTAGCATAACCAGAGAATGCAGTCTTCACGCACTAGCATAACCAGAGAATGCAGTCTTCACGCTGTCTTCAGCAGTCGCAGCAACTCCACGCAGCAAAACATAGGTTCCAACATAGGCTCTTCACGCTCTGGCTCAGTCTTCAGGCAGTCTTTAATACACAGTCCACGCAGAAATCATTATATATCACTTCAGCCTTCTTTTCAGCTTCCACGCAGGAAGCTCTACAAGTTCATACTATCTCCATGCAGGCTCAGCAGGCTTCAATGCAATTGAAGAGACCAGTCTTCAAAGCGGTCGCAGCTCTCACAATTACAATTACTCCATTTTCAACACAACTTCAAACTCATGAATACGACTCTGATCGAGTGAGAAAGTAAATGACGCCAATGTTGCGTGGACAATCAAGAAAAGACTATAAACATGCATATGAATCCATCACGATGAGAGTGTTTGGATCGAATGTTCAACCAACAAATACTTTTGATCGACGCGTTGATAGATATCTGGTGAAATTTGTTAAAAATATTGCAGATCACATGATTTTCATGTTGGATCAATATACAATGATCAACAGTCGACCATTTTGAATGCTTCAACCGATGACTACTCAGTCAACAACTATTTGGGATTCACGAGCAACAACTACCTTGAATCCACAAGCACACAAGCATTATTTAATATTTTCCTTGCAGGATTATCTACCTCTTACTTTTCTTACAGGATAATAAATCACAAGCCGCAGCATATACAACTCACATCTCACCTCTCATGTAATAAAGAGCGGAATGGGTAGATTGCTAGGACTGAGGGAAAAAAAAACATCGACGCAGACAGGAGAGAGTGCATGAAGAAACGCCCTAGAATAAACTCACAGATCGCAAGAATTAGGGTTAAGCTAATTCAAGCATTTTATCAGAGAATAAACTCATGTGAATAACGCATATGGCAGGAGGGAAGAGCAGAGGACAGACTGTAGGTCTGGCAATGTACTGGCAAGCATACAAGATGCCAGGACTGAAAATTGACAGCAGGCAGGAGTTACGGCAGGCAGGCAGCCAAGCTCCGATACCACTTGTTAGGTATAACTCCCAATTCATTGTTATTCCAATGCCAATGCATATATTTATACATTTCACGCGGTGGTTGAGATTCCGACCAGCCTATCCATATTCCTACGTAACTGTTCAGCTTCCTATTCTTTATTTATTTATTTACAATATTATAATCCCTAACGGATTATATTCTAACACTTATTTAATGGTGTCTCCAACCCATATTGAATAAGAAATGGTTTCCTAGAATATCAAGTTGCAATTCTGCCTAGATAACCAAATTCAAGAAATAAAATTATAAAGATAACCAGAAGGTTTTCCAATTCTTCTCATAGAGATGAATATTTCAATTTGGAAATGCCTATATCCTATATGCTTGGAGGGGAGGTGTGATCAAACAAGTAAATACTTTTTTGTTGTTGTTTCAAAAGGCTTAGCTTTATAAGTAAATATAATGTACAAAGACTAATCCTCTTACATCATTGAATTTCCTCTTAGTCTAGACATATATATGCCAAGATGAATAGCACTGGAGGGATGGAATTATGAGGGATTGATGTCCAGAGAAGGAATGTTTTCTCCATGTGTTGCATAAGTAAGTATTTTGGTTTTCAAACAATTGATCCAACATAAATTTCAATAGTGGTATACTTAGTAAATCCTATCCTTTCCTTTCAGTTATAGAAATTGTCCTGATAATTCTATACATCCTTATTCACCTTAGTGGTGCCATAGGCTAGCTAGGGTGTGGAATGGAGATTGTAGTATAAACGAAACAATTATTCCATGAAATTTGTAGGTATATGTTTCCTTTGTCTATCCTCTATGTTTCTTCATTTCTGGCATATTCTTGCACCTAAGATCTGCAAACTCAGGACTGCATTATTCATTTTTGCCAAAACCTGCAAACCCTAATTTCCCTATTGTTTGTCTATTGTTATCTCTCATATACCTCTCAACGTTTGGTTGTAACCCTAAATGATGGATCCATTCCATTTCATTCATGAATAAGTCCATTCAATTCAACCCTAAGCGATGGATCCAGATGCAACTGATACAAGCTCAAAACCATAATGGCTATCGGGACAAGATTCTGACAGGACAAATCAGTCATTTCCAGCAATGTAACTTGAGCAAAAATTCCATTTCCTTGTTTAAACATTTTTCTTCGTGTCAAGCTGAAAATATTGTGATGATGGAGGAGCCTACATCTCTCTCTTGAAGATATTGTAGATACAATGTATAAATCTAAAAGGCCTCCCCGGGCCTTCCAACCTGGGTCTCACTTGTACAAGTTGTAGATCAGCATAAAACCTTAGTTTGTTTTTAAACAAGTGTTCAGCCTTGAAGATCCACATCTACCATATGAAGGATTTGTTCAACATTATTAAGTACCCTTATTTGAAAATTGTTCTTTAATGACTGAAAATGATCATGCTTGATGACAAAAAGAGGTATAATCCAAAGAGTAACATTTGCGACATGTGCATTGAGTTATTCAGTTCGTTAGATAGAGGGGTAAACACTAAAATCAGGTTCCGTAAAACCATGCATAAATATATGATCTTCGTAAACACTTGTGTAAATATCAAGAAAATAGTTAATGACAAAATGAATAGATAAGGATTGAGTTATTCGGTTCATTGGATACAGGGGTTGAATCTATTTTTAAACATTTGTTACAATTTTATAACATTTAGTTTAGGAGTTTGTTGTGATGAGTTGGAAGTTTTTCTAAGTTATATGTAAGCCTACGGGTGTAGAGTAAGGAGAGAGGAGTGGCCAAGAAAATGAATAATCAGACCAATGTAGACTGGAGAACTGACCTAGAAGTTGTGTGATCAGGTCGGCGTAGTGTTAGAAGCTCTCAAATGTGAACTCATCTATAGAGGTTGGAGAAAGTAATGAATTTTGAGCACCCTTCGATGATTCCATCAAGGGAGTGGAAATCCCGAGTGGAAGATAGAAAAGAGAAGGGTCTGAGAAAAGTAGGAAAGATACCACCAGGAACAGGGAGGTATGCAATACATTCCAAAATGTAATGGTAAGCCTTATTATTATTGGTTTTTATATCTAATTTGGAACATCAACTAATGTAATTCAACACTTGATTAGGCTGTCAGACACATCTAAGGCCACCAGGGAAAGAATGGAAAAAATTGGTCAACACAAGCTTGGGCATGGTGGTTATTCGAATTTGGTGGCCCAATATGTAAGTATCGAAAACCCGAAACTGCATCCAAATAATATATAGAAAATTATTTTCATTTTATTCTGGAAAAAAATGTAAAATTAATGACATCATGCAAATATGTAGGCCGATCGGTTCAAAGAACTTCCCACTGAGAAAGACATGAAGCTTGGCTTCAAACAGGGCTTTGATTCCATTGTTGAATGTCGGAGAAGCTTGTCTGGGCATACTGCATGATCTTCTGTTCATCCATCTGGTGCGCAAGTATATAAAAACTATATAGTTTAATGATAATTTATTAATCCTCATGCAATTTATTCATTGTAAACATAAACTATTTATTCCTTTTTTAGCAAGAAAGTAATGATCTCATTCATGTCTAGGATGTACACCAACCAGACGAAGATTCTGCTTCGATTCCTGGTAATGAATTTATTAATATGCTACTTTTTTGTATAGATAATTGCATATGATGAACATTAATTCTAATTCTCCACAATTCAACTACAGAGCATGTAGATGCAGATAACAATGAACAGGTTGAGCCTGTACAGGATAATGATGAACATGTTGATGTGCCCATACCAGGTAAAAAAACACCTTTCTAATGTTTTTTAAATGAATTACTTGTATTTATAAAAATAAAAATAAATTAATGAAACATTTTGACATTATTGCAAAAATTCATAGCCCCTCGCTGCAAGTTCACTACTACATTTTGACCAAAAATCCGACGGCCGTATTGTCGGATTTTTGACACTTCCCTGTTGCATGTATGACACTATGATTTTTTTTTAACCATCGGTGGCTTGTCGTCAGTTATCCGACATCGGAATAAATCGTCAGTTAAGCGACACCTCAGCTACCGTCGCTTAAATATAAGGCGTCGGTTAAGCAACATGGAGAACCGTCGGTGAAGCGACGGAGATAAAACACAGGCGTCGGTTAAGCGACATGGTGAACCGTCGGTGAAGCGATGGAGATAACAACTAGGCGTCGGTTAAGCAACATTAGAAATCGTCAGTTAAGCGACGAATATAAATATTAAGCGTCGGTTAAGCAACGTCTCTTTGTGGTTTTTAAAAAAAATATCACCTACAGAAGTGTCGGTTAAGCGACGTCTGTTAGTGTTTTTTTTTTTTAAATCACCTACATATATTACTAGGAAGCAAGGTCACCGATATGAATGCAAATGCAATAAGATGCAAAGAATGCATCTATGTTTGTGATGAGTGTGACAGTGAAGAAACATCCCTTGTTCTTACTCCATCACATGTAACTACAAATATATCATGTGGAAATGACGATGACAATTGAAAAATGACATTCTGGGAGGAAATTCTCATGGATGAAAAATGCTTCACTAGTACCTTGAAGGAGAGTACCAGCTCAAAATAGTATTGTGGGAAATATTCAAGAAAAAGTCCAGAAATTTACGGCATCACAGTTGTTTTCTAGTTTCATCTTCAAAAATTGATGATACTATTGTCACTCTAGATACCCTTAGGCAGGTTCTGAATGACATTAGGTCAACTTGTTTTACAGAAGATGATGGATTAACAAGACGTCTATGACACACGGTGCAAGAGGAGAACTAATGCAATATGGCATAGAATCATTTGGAATATCACTCGCATGAGTGAAAAAGATCCAGGTAGCCACCATCGTACTAGAAGAAGGATGAGTAGAGACTTGCTTTCAATGGTGTTTAATATGCCCTACTGTGGAAGTATGAAGTGATTTATAAAGCAAAATGTGACAATGAATCGCATTGAATTCCCCTCAGTCACTTCACTCTACGATATCCATGACTTGTATATCATTTTGATTAATGCTTCTTCGAAGAAAAAACAACCAAACCATCTTGTATAGTGTTACAGTGAGAAAGGTCTTGGCTATGTCATGGAGTTCAAGGGTAGATAACACCTTGTATGAGAGGATGCATTTGAATTGGCTTCACCAAGTCCCAACTAGTCGGCCTCTAGGAAGTATCTTAGGAAGAGACCATAGCAAGGAGCAAAGGAATTATCAAGGAGAATATGTGGTTAATTCATGGCACAAGGAGAAGAAGGGAGGAATTTTTCTTTCTATTCAAATTAGCTTTACTCAACTCAATAGATGGAGACTTGACACATCTATAGGACATAGTGGGTTCTATACTACTACAGATCCTAACTTAGACAAGAAAAGGCTTAGTCCTAGGTAAAAAAAGAGCAATAATGTGAAAAGGAAGAAGACTTTTTTTTGTATGTAAGGTGAGAAATAAGCCCAAATACTCTACTTGGGAAAGAAGCCCAAGAGGGAATCATTAGTCTGGAAGCTAGGAAGTTCACCTGGTTGAAAAATCACTTTACTCTATAGTGTTGTATAAATATGGCTTTTAACCCCTGAACTCGAGACTGAAAAGAAAGACATGGATTTAAAGTGGACCTTGGGGATAGTTTCTAGCACCTAGAGCACAATTATGAGGGAAAGAGGGAACATTAGAAAGAGAGTTCTAACTAGACATTGTTGGTTATAGTGAACATATGAGAATCAAACTATGTGGCACATTCAAGAGGTTATTGACAATGGTGAGGACACTTTGATATCATTACTATAAAATACAGATGAGGATGACCAAGTAAACACAAACCAGTCAGGGTTAGCTACAAGAGGTTTATATCCATATTGGATCTTGAAAATTGTAATTGGAAGATTACCTCAGAAAAGAGACGAGACCCAATATCTAACAAGGAACCTATTGGAGTTCCTCCAAGAAGATGTTAAGCACTTCCAAACTAAACTATACCTGATTTTGGATGTTGCTAATGCTCTAGTTAAAATTTTGACATAGTCTCCACGAAAATGTTGCTAATCACCTACATATATTACATATATTACTACCACAAATCCTGTGAATCAAGTTCGGAATCATAAGAAGGCTTTCTGTCAATTACCAAAAGCTGTGAACTCACATCTATATGTCCAATAACACCTTTAAATCCATGTAACTTATTGTATACAGAAACACAATCCTAATTGTCTTCCCTTAACTCACCGAGTGTACAAGCGGTTCATGATATGCACAGTCCACTTCTTTACTTTCCACCATTCCCAAGACTTCCGTTGCTCTGGGTCAGTTGGTTGTCCCTCGGGAGGAACAGGCCTTTCCAGCATAGCTAAAAATAGGACCATCCAAGCATTAAAGACATTGGGATCAAACAGTTGCTTAGGGACCTCTAGCTGCACAGCAATGTCATCAACCTTAATTCAACATCCAAATCAGATAAGCTATATTCAGATATAAATACAGAAGATGCTTTTTGGGTGTTGAAAGTAACAGCTTGCATACATAAATGGATGACCAGAAGATTTTGCAGATGAGCTTGATCAGCTCTGCTATCTCTATCGTAGGGCTCAGAATTTGAACAAGGCGGTTGTAAATGTTAAGTAAAGGTGGGAAAGCCTCATCAATGATGAGATATACAGGATTTCGCTCATCCTCTGACTTGAACCTTGAAATACACAAAGTAAGAGTATATATAAACTGTATTGAAAATTGAGACAAATACTTTGCATGCTGACAAACCTTTAATTAGTTTAGTATAAAGAATGGAAGGTAATTATGGAATCCAAAACAATACGTTGTATTGCAGCAAAATACTTACTCATACTTACTTGAAAGAATTCTCAGCACATATAAAGCACCATATACTTGCTGATCTTGCAAATTACGCTTGACCCAGATAAGAAGGGCAGGCGAATGCTCTGGATAGTCTGCATTAATAGTAGTTTTAATGCACTCCCCAAGATACACTCTGCATAAAGATAGAAAATGTAAATTAACTATTATAGACACTTCTAACAGATCAAAAGTTGAGTAAAATTTATAGTGTAAGATTCAAGGCCCCACAGACATCATAGATTACATCTAAAGAGAAGATACAAAAAGCATGATGCTACAAATGATCTTTTGAAGTAGGGCACAAATAAAAGTAAATGTGAATCTACTACTGTTTCAAACAAGAAGTATCTCATCAAAAAAATCATTTATAGAATGGACATTTGGGCATGCACCCATGATATGTGAGCAAGTAAATTGAGTAGCAGTTTTTAAGCTAAAATATTGACTTCAAGCAAGCTTGAGCTTTAAATTTCTTGATACATAAAATACTTTTGAAGCTGATGCCATCAGATGTTCCAGGAATATATATACTTAATCTCCATGTCAAAATGCCAAAATGTGAAACAAGCATTTCATCTGCAGGTGAATGTCCTCAACAATCTGGAGCAACATTTATCTAAGTTCATGAGATATCAATCAAGAAGATTGACACAATATCGATGATAAAAACAGCTAAGTTACCAGCATAGAGATACAGATCCGGATCTTGATACGGATTCACCACATTTTTGAAAAACCAGCATCCAAATACGGAAGGGAAACAACAAGCACAAAAAGAAAATTGAAATATTTTTATAATAAATTTTAAAAACAGAGGGAAGAATCAAAACTATTTGGGAAAAACAAGAGTTGAACTATAAGTTATAGCCAAAAAAGAGAGTTTTCATAGGAGGAACTTTTCAGCTTCCCATAGGAACAGGCTATTTAGAATCATGGGTATATCATGTGGTACAAAGTGTTATAAATGTGAATGAGGGAGTCACAGAAGAGCATGGAATGGCTGATCTCTTTCAGCAACTGATTGACATTAGTGGGGTTCATAACTGGGGTATTGTAGAACACAAAGTTCTTCAAGATCTGGGTTTAAATTGGTCTGATCTCTATTCTATTGTTTGTCGCATTTTGGAAGTGTGGCAGAATAGGGAAGCTTCCCAAGTGCATGAGCTTATACTTGAAAGATATTGTTTTGTACTTGGCTGGATCACTCTATCAGATATTGATGTTAAGGAAGCTGGTGCTTTTCCATGGAGTCCTATGAGACAATGGTTTTTCTTTAACCTACATTTTTTATATTTTTGGACATTCAGAACCCTAGGTGCATATTGATCAACTACATACTTTAAAAATACCCACCTAAGGTGCAGATTGACTCAACTCAGTGAGAACAAGGGTTGAGTTGACTTGTTGACACTGAATAGATCGGCTCACTATATGACTTGGCCAAGTGGTCAACCCCTAATTTGCTGACTCAACCAAGTCAGTGTCAAGAACTTTTTAGTGTCTGACATGATCCCGATTTCAAAAAAAGAGATATATTAAAGAAAAAGAGAAAAAGAAAATCTAACCCTATCTTACCACTACAAAAACCTCCCTCACTTCATTTATCAGTGATTGTTTACATGTGTATTGCAAAGGTTTTGAATTTTTCAAGTGTTATGCTCTTTGGTAGCTATCGCAGTTATTAAGGTGTCTTTAGTAGAGTATGATTTGGCTTGTGGTGATAGCCCACTTTTTTGGCCAAATGGCCCAATATGTCATTACTATCTGTATTAATGGGTAGAGAAAGCATTTTCTAAAATTAATGTATTTAAAAATAAAAATAAAAATCTACTAGCAGTCCCCTTAGGTGATTTGAAAGGGGCTACGCTTCTAAAAATGTGGTGCAAGCCATCACATTTCATTCTCACTTCAACAATATGGGAAATTATGTACTCTACTACATAAAAACAGTGCAGGAGAGCTCTGCACAGCTCGGTTCTATAACCCAATGACATGGAGAGGCTGTGAAGCCTTCTTACTGTTTATCAACCCTAGATAACACAGACACATGTGCAGTCTTCCTTTAACTGTAGGGAAATAATGGAATCTTCTCCATAAGAACAGAGCTTAGTTCTAGCACTCACTAAGATGGAGAGAATGTGAGAAGCCTTCTGACTGTTTATCAATCCTAGATAACACAGACAGATTGACTTGGAATTAATAGCATGCAGTTTTCCAATTTGGGATTATTACAATGAAGCAAATTTGTCTCACAACAGAAGCTACCCTTCCACTTAAATGCCACGGCTGGGTAAAAGGCCTGCTTACAAAGGGAAGGAAGACCACGAGTATTGAACATATCTCTTGGGAGAGGAGTAATGTTAATGGTGAAAAACAGTACCCCGACTTTGCCAACTAGCCAAAACCTTTCGTGGTTACTGTTGTAAGAAGGTTTTTACTTTTTGGGCTGGCAGAATGACCTAGAAATAATTGCATTCATCCAATTAAATATCTAAAAACATAGCCCCACTATGGTGAGATAGTTACTAACAACAAGAAGGTCAACAACCTTCTGCTTAAGCACCTCTGACTGACCCAATAGGCTCTTGAAAAAGAAAGATTACCCTGTAAGTTGAGCAAAATCCAAAGAGAAAACTGGGTTGCTAAAGACTGGGCATGACCTCTGTATGGACTGCCAAGTTAAGCCATGATCTCTTGTTGGACAGTTAAGCTGGGCGTGACCTCCTTATGGGCTGCCAAGCTAAGCCATCACCTTATTGAACTGTTGTAGGGTGAATTGTGAGCCTATTGTTGAGTGTTGTGAGCATGAACTGTAACCTCTGTTGCTGGTTTAGGGCCACAAGGATGCCATGGACTGTCTTATGGGAGGAGGAATCTATGTAGTGGTCCTTTGGCCCCTTGATATATCATTCTTGATGTGCATATTTATTGCATATTAATGAAATAGAAAATGCCTATGCCAAAATACAAAAGCAAACAAATATACGAATAATATAAGACATACCGAGAGCAGGGTTCCCAATATAGTCTAGTGTTTGCATGAAGTGCCTTCTTTACTTCTTTCCTGTTTAGATATTGCTTTATTTTAATGTCTATGCAGAGGTCAATCTTATTGAATGTATTTTCAATTTGTCCAACACAAATAGAGATTAGACTTGACTCTTGGGATATAACAAAAAACCCATGAGAATAACTCGTTGTTTCAATCTGAAATGCCCAATCTCTCAACAAAAAGATAATTTACGTTTCAAGAAATAAATTATTAGAATTGAAAACAATTATCTAAGTTGAAGTCATGCGTGAATTTTGTTGAAAAGATTACCCTTCACTAGAAAGTATTCCAATGATCAATGATTAAGATTATTACCCATGATATAACCTCACAAGGTTAACATGAAATAGATCATGCTTGACCTCTTGTAGTTAATGAATGTCACAATTACATAAACTTTAGGTAAACAAAATCTCTAAACCTTTGAATAAGCATGCTTGAATACAACTTGACAAGTGGATTAATCCAACTCATGTACCCTATTGGAAATGGTCTTGTTATTTCTGAGCTTATTTGAAATATATAGTATTTAATAACCAGAATTTGATTTTAACTGAGACCAAACACTTGGTTCTTACTATTTGTCACCAAGTTCAAATTAATACTTGTCAGTTTTGAGGTGAAAGTATTTTTACGAATGCTATAGCCACAGCTTTCAATTGATGAAAGAATGGAGGGGGCTGGTGTTTCAGATATGTCCTATGAAAAACACTTCCTTGAGCATTTTCACAAAGCATGCTTTAACCTGTTACATGAACTTGTTATGAGGCGTGCCTTATCCATCGAACTTGAAGAACACCTAGTAAATCAAGTTCTGAAGGTAGAGGATGGGAGGTTTGCTTATACTGATGATGCTCTTGTTCTTGTAGTTCGCATTCTTATTATAAGGACATCCACAGGGTCCAGTATGGGAGATGAATCCTTAAGACTCAAAACCTGCAAAGGCTACGCTGGTTTTATTGTTGAGAAAGTGAAAGCTAAATATTCAGGGTGCTTAAATATCCAAGAAGTTTATGCAAGTCTTCCATCCCTATTTCATTTGGAAGTTCTTCTCATGGCTTTTCATTCTTCAAATGCATTTGAAAAAATCAAAATGGTAGAGAATATTTTTTCTACCCTCAGCAATGTAAGTTGTCCTCCAGTGTTATAAATGTGAATGAGGGAGTCACAGAAGAGCATGCAATGGCTGATCTCTTTCCTACACTGGGTTTTAATAATCATACCACCCAATTGCAGTTACTGGGGAGGGTATTACCTCTCCTACTGCTTGCCGATAGAGTTCATCAAACAAATCCTCCTGAATGTCATCCTCTACAACATATTTATTTAGATCCTCCTCTAATCCAACATCTCCATCTACCATAATATCTGTACATCGATACAAAGCAGGAATTTTAATCAGGCATCAAAACCCAGAACAAGGTCGGTAAATTTTCAGTTATTTTTCCCTTAAATTGGAGAAATTTGTTGGGGAAGTGGCCAGTCAAGCCTTGATCACTGTCAGGTAAAATAGGGCAAAAGCCAATGAATACTTGTTTCACTGATGAGGTTGACAGAGGGTTGAGTCAACAACCAGGTTTCATTCTTGGTCTGATCTGCCCCACTTAAGTGGTATGTTAAGAAGATGAGATGTGGTGACAGAGGGCTGCAAAATTTTGTTATTTTGCCCTTAAATTAAAGTAAGTAGCCAAAGGGGCCTTTGGTTTACTAATGAAACCGACTGAGTGTTGAGCGTCCACTATATTTTATTCATTAGATCTACCCAATCAAAAGGCCTCTTAAAAAGAGATGATGATGCCGGTTGCAAGGGCAGAATTGGAAGTTGAGATTGTTGAGTCATCTACCAGGTTCTATTCTTTATATAATCTACCCCACTAAAATGGCCATTTAAAAAGAAAAGGCTAGTTGCAGGGAAAGATTTGGAAGTTGAGGAAGTTTCTGCTTTACACTGCAAGCCATGGGAATATATTTTCAGATTTGGAAGAGAACAAACACATGAATTTTAAAAGAGAAAAAAAACTGACCATCTACAGGTGAAATCGGCTCCACGGGAGGCTCGTGCAAGGTTTTGGGATTCTCTCCTCTGTCGACCCTTTCTCTTAGCTCTTGGAGGCAGTTCTGGTAAGACCCAGATAAAAAGAACAATTAATAAATACAAATAGTCGGTAGTTAAGGAGTTATGGCAAAATGAGAAAGAATAACAAAGTCAGGCATACCCTAACGCGTTTAGTCGAGCCAACCTTCTCGACTCTATCAACAAAATACTGGAAAGAGACGGAAGGTAGCAGGCGAGAGTGCCACTGAATGAACGCCTTGATCAGGTTACCCAGATCACTCACCTGCCAAGAAATTTGAATCCAACCACATTGGAAGAAACAAAATGAAATGGAGACCAAAAGCGAATTCCTAAACCAATTAAAAAAAAGGGAGGAGAATGGACCTCGTGACCGGGGCCCTTGAGGTGAAGCATGCGGGGGATGTGCTCAAGAACATAACCGAGGCCGTCGTTGGAGAGGAGGAGATAGGCAGTGAGCTTCGGACAGGTGCGAGGCGGTTTTTTCACCTTGGGAGCTTCGGCTGAGGGGGTCTCTTACTGCTGCTGCTTTCCTCCTACTGCTGAGGAGGAGGAGGGGGGGGAATTGGGGGGCTTAGATGTACTTGGAGCAAATGTGCAGTCTCGAGACCAATGACTTCGCAAAAGAAATGTGCGATCCCTGATCTCGAGGTGTAGCCACGTGCCAGTCAATGCTTCACACATGCTATGGGATATGTTTTTGTTGTGCAAATGTTGTGGGATATGTTTTTGTTGTGCAAATTGAGTAAATTACTTCAGATATATTCCCTACCTCTTCATGTCTCTAGAACTATAAAAACTTATCTCTGACAACATTCTCCACAGAGGTTCCAAAGTATGGACATCCATTGTGTGCCCTAACCATCATTCCACTCTCCCATGGACAAATATCCACAGATCACACATGTTTTTGCTACTTCATTTATCAGTGAGCATCTACATTGGGTGTCAAGTCCATAATGTGAGGTTTTCTCATTTGTAAGGAATCAGAAAGTATAGGCAAAGTTTATACTAGAAGAACATTGTTACAACCCTAGTAATGTAAAAAATGCTTGAATCCCTGATAGTAATGATTTTCTCTCTGCTTGAAAACTAGATTATAATTGCACCATTGCCATTAGAAGCAGTGTGTTGATGCTACTTAGACCCCGATGTTTTCTAGGTTTATCGTCCAAATAAAAAAAGGTGGCTTCCTTTTCTTATAAATATCAATTCAACGGTTGTGTAGCAAATATAATTTACTGGGCCAACGGTTGTGTAGCTGATATTTTATGAGTAGAGACACAATATCCTCCCACAGAATTGGCATTTTTCTAATATGTGAAAACTATATTAATAAAATTAGCCATCATATCCACTTATTAACTCTAAATTAATTTGGGCTGTTGTCTGGATCTTTTGATGATGCTTTCCTTTTCATTTCTATCCAGGGAAACTGACTTTTGACATTGGTGATATGAGAAAATTGATTGATGGTCACAATATTGAAGATCGGGACTGGATATTCAACTTGATGGCTGGCAGTGTTCTCTTCTGTCCGAAGAGAATTGGTGGGAAATTATATGTTCTTCCAGATTACAATAAGCCAATGGAGCATCAATGTGAAATCACCATGAAGAGAATTCTCTATCTTCTAGACAAGGGTGTTTTTAAAGGTTGGCTGACAAATGCTAGTTCAGAGATGGATATGAGGTCTACAGCATTGCGCAAATGCTTGAGAATATATGATCATTCACTAAACGTAAAGCTTGGTGCCCATTTCAGTTTATGGTAAGGAATGCCAATATATTTGCTTGCTGGTTTCTGTCTGACATATTGCTCTCAATAAGTAATGGATGTAAAGTAAATTTCACTTACCTTTATGCTTGCTAAGTTTCAAAGTAACAGAAATACTTCTTACACACTAAAAATATCGATCCCATTTTGTATGTATGTGTGTACTCCCCCACCTTGCCCTACTTTGATCCCAAAGCCACTTCCAAGGCAAAATCCATTCAATTTCAACCCGAACCTTCTCACTGTCATAATGGAAAACCAGCGAATTAAGAAAAAATCATCAAATTCCATCAGTGGCCTATTCCAAGAGCTTGCTTAACAACTTCCTCTACTTCTCATCACCAGATGAAGCTTAATTTTACAATAACTAGGCATTGCTGCATGTCATGGCATACAGCCCAAGGCTTGCCACTTCAATAGATCAAGCTATCCTAGTCCTGCCCATGTGTATGGCACTCCACTCTGTCTGCTAGTTGTGAATAAGACAAACATAATAGGACAAAAATCTTCCATCTTTCCCCTCAAACATTTATCTTTGGGATCACCAAACCAAATATGCAAGAAAAAACCTACCTTAAACATGTTTATTATAAGCAATTCAATTCTTAAAGAGGTCAAAAGACTCTTTTCCTTTATGTCAAATATTTTATTCCATAATGTAATCGTAAACACCAAATCAGTGAAAATTTTCTTACCCTTGCTTTGCTTCGATGTCTCTGCTGAAGTCAATGTTGGGCTCGCAATCCAGCACTAAGGCTGGAACCTGAAGTTGACATGTTTGCATTAGAAGCATACAATTAGCATCATAAAATATATAGCAGCGCTAGATTCCAAACTGATTATGAATATTCCATAGATCAGTATTTGGCTTACCTTTTGAATACTGGCATGTACATGTTCTCCTTGCAAAAGAAATGTGCAATCCCTGATATCGGGGTGTAGAGACCTATCCACATCAAGAGGTAACTGGCTCACAAACAACAACCCTCGATTTCCACATTGGCGTGTTCACACAAACTCTTTACCTCAGCCTCGAATAAATATTTGCATTCCAACAGTTTCTCTATCTGTCTATCCAAATCAGCATAGGAAGGCATATCTAATCCCAAGCGGATCCAGCACCAACCGATCTCTCTGTTAACAAATCCAAAATCTTTCCTCGCCTCTTCTCCAAACGCCCCAAAATCCAATAGCCGGCCAAAGTCAAAAGCCTTGAATAACTATAGAAAGCTCCAGATCTCCCAAAAGCCCGGCCTGTTTTCCAAAATTCAAAACCCTACCACTTGCTAAACAATCAGAAGAGAAATTTTAATCACCATTCTGAGAAAAACCCACCTTTCATATAAGCATTCCACCGCTGGAAATGCAATCAGATCCACAACAGGTGCCCTCGTTACCGGCCCTCTGTCGCTGTCATTATGTATATTTACCAGAACATATACAATCATATTTAATCCAAAACATCAAAAGCTAGAATTACCCAGGTTGGAATTTTATTGTGTATGCCTGCCCATCAAATCGTTTTCCCTCATTTCGCCCTGAAATTCTTCTGATCTCTCGCCCCCTTCCCTCTGTGTTTGTCACTCACACAAAGTTGAAATCGTCTTTTCAAACTAAATGAAATTCACTCTAATGACGGATACATTGCAGACAAATTAGATCACGATGTGCCCAGTTGTTACATACTCAATTTGTTATATTATATCATAGTTTGGGCTTTCACAATGTTATATTTTATGTGATATTTTCATATATTTTAATAAATAAATTATCCTTGAACACCCCCTAAAAGGAACCTAAACTTCAATTAGGTTGAATATTTTTAAGTAATAAATAAAGAACAATAACACCTACCCACGAAGGCATGTCTCCAATTTGAGAAAAGCTCAACAACCCTCGCTTATCTACAAATTTTTCCTATCAATGGTCATTGTTGGTGGAG
>LPNX010829041.1:205717-264301 GCA_001517045.1 Pseudotsuga menziesii
TGGAAGCATTTTTGGTTTCAGTCTCATGGACATCCTTTTAGGAAAATTTATATACCATCCTTTTTCTTTATTACTTACAATACTTTTGTAAGTATATTCTCACACAATCTGGGCAACTCACATGTTGAAAGTGTCTTTTGTAAGGTTTCAACCTTTATTGACATAATTGCTCTTAATAATTTGTATTAACCTTTCCCAGTATAATTTAACGTTGCCCTCGATGTGTATTGCAAGCTTATATTAATATCCTTCCATTGATATATCTCATTAGTATGATCACCCTTATTAAGGTTAGATATGCAAATTCTAATATGAAAATGTGCATGTCCAAAGGAATTTTTCAATAGTATAAAAACCCTTTCAATAATTACGTATTGAAATCAATTTTTTTCTAGGCAGGATAGTTTCCACTCACTCAAGGTGTCGTCGCTTAAGCGACGCTTATGAGGCTAGCCGTCGCTTATGAGACTAGTCGTCGCTTAAGCGATGCTTATGGCCACTTTTTCAAAAAAAAAAATTATCTTTGTGATTTTTGGTAGGTTTAAAAAAAGAAATCCACGCGCCGTCGGATTTTTCCGTCGGATTTTGGATCGAATGGACTATGAACTCTACCTCTCATCGTTGAGCGAACTGTGGACTTCAGCTCCTTTTGGTTCTAAACTGTGGACTCTGCCTCCTTTGGGTAGGAACCGAAGTTGCTGCAATCTATGAAGCTAGGCACATAATGCCTCCTAAATTGGTGAGTTTATGTCATAGCTAATATATCTTTGATTTTACTCATATTCGTTCAGGGTTTGGGGGTTATGAAATAGGTTCAAGGCTCGAGTCATTATGTTCTCGTAGGGTTTGAGTCACTCAGCGAGAGAAAGGACAAGAGCTCTTAAGATTACTATGTGCCCAGGAAGTTTGTGTTAAGACCTATGGTTCCAAACCTCCCTAGTGTACAAGCCTCATATATCATAGTCAACACCTCTATTTGGGTTGTCCAGACACCTACTTCTCTTCTAAAATCCTCTTCTAGCATGTTCTATCATCACTTACAATCCACCCTTGACATATTAGCCACCCTTCCCATCCACCCATCCAGAAGCCATATATTCCACTGAAGAACAAAGATTCAAAACTCAACATTCTCTCCAACAACTAAGGATTTGCATTTGATTCCAGCCTTTTCTTCCACATCTACTTCGTGATTTAGATTCCTGATGATATGGAATGCCCTGAATTGAATAAAAGTTTTTGCAATTTGTTGAATTCATTGAACAATTATTTTTAATGCCAAATTGTTGAATTCTGTGTTCGAGTTGAGGGATTTGATGAATGTACAAATCCCTTGTTGGTTGTAGGAGAGAAGGTTGACTATCCCAGCTTATACTAGCTATTGCATGTATATTAGAGCAAGCTATGTTTATTACATTTATCACCTCATCTTACTTATTATAAATAATACCATACATATGATCCGTATGACTATGCTTAGTTATGGTTCCTGTATATGACATATTGATCTAAGAGTGATTATGCTATACCCAAGATATTGAGCAATAGTATTGGGTTGATTCCTATCACTGCTTATTACATAAATATAGCATACTCTTTTATGGAATAAAGTCATACAAGATTTTTCATAGTGTAGAGTGAATTCAATATAGTGTTCATTATGTAATTAAGCTCACACCTATTGATTAGTGTGCAGATCCGTTGCTTGTCCTTATTTGAGACCATGTATCTCATCGTTTAATCACTTACTGCCACTGGTTGAATATTGGTGATAGGGTAGTGTACTTATTAGGGATTCACTTATGACATAATCATGGTAATCCAACAACCTTATACTTAGTTGATACGTAACATGATAGATAGAGTTGAACAAGCTCATTATTATGTATACATGGTGTTAGTTGCTTACAAACTCGATACTCTGCTTACTTGTACATTATTATATAGTATATATTATGGGAACATAGGTACCATTTATCATAAGTAGTGAGCTTAGAGCTTATATATGGAACTAATTGACCCTTTTAAGGTGAAGTAAGGTGAAGAGTAAGATTATGGATATCGTACTTGATTCCTGGGTATTATGTCCATATTAGCCTTATCTCTCGAATTTGGTAGTGTATGATTCTGTATTCCTATGGATACCATAGGAATAGAATAACATTAACATTACACATATTAGGAGGATATACTATCTTTTTATATTATGGAAACAAACTATATAAAATATAGAACATGATATCCTTATATTAGAGTCATTACACGCATACATGGTCCGTAACAAGCTAACCTCTTGCTTCTGATATCAATATCATAGGAATAGAGCCAATCACATGGCGTTATACTAGTACTCTAATTTTATATGTTACCAATATAATGGAAATAGTTATGATATCATGTTCATCAACTAGAATGTTAGAACCAATACGGTATAATACTAAACAAGCATAACTAAGAAGGAGTAAGCATAACCGATAGCTTGAATAAGCTTACACATATACCAAGAAGCAATGAAGCTCATAGTAACCAAACTCGTGCTTATAGTTGCAACCATAGTGTAATCATACTACTAAGAAGAATCAAAGTAATTACAAGCAGCTTTGAGTTGCAACCATATTGTTATCATTCAAGTCAAGGATACTCATAGTAATCAAATCCGGTACGATGTTAATCCCATAAAATAGGGTAATATTTAGTGTTATGCTTATACATGTATAATGATTGCCATTACCTAAGATCTGAATACTGGTTAAGATTTACTATCAATAAGCTCTTATATTACTAAGATAATGTAATACCTAACCTCACTATAGATCCCGAGAAATATACATATCATATTCATTACGGATAAATAGAGGGTGATAACATGGTGAAATCACTTGTTTATAAGGTCTAGTATGGTTCCAATTACTTGATAACCTATAGCTATTGATATGAGTGGTTTATTGATATCACATTGATTAGAGATATAACGTAGATTACACTTACAATATATGTACACGATATAAGCAATATGTTCAATGGGATTCATGCTATTATAATAGGGATGTAATATCATGTATTTCAATACTGGTAACTATTATGTACCTACTAGTTTTGATACTATGTTTCCATAAGATATAAAATACAATATGTGAATGCCAACTACTCAGCTTTATCATAATAATGGACAAGCTTATATACCGTATCATGATTAAACCATGCTTATTGAGCTCTAAACGTACATAACCTATCATGAAGTAAGACTAATAAATACCACTCAGCTTAATTACTTAATCAATGGTAAGGATAAAGTGATCGTACTAGTTACATGCTTATTCAACTCGGTCAATGGTTATACTTCAAGTAAGCAATTTCGAGCTCTATTAAAAGCTCTATACAAACTAATAGTATAAGCTTAGAGTTACAACATTGGATTCGATTCATTACACTAACTACATGTCACTTATTGAATAGATAGAACTAATACCATTAATTCCATCACTATGATACTAGCTTAAGGTGTTTGTGATTCCAATAGAGTATTATACTTATGATTACATAAACTATACATAACTCAATTTTTCTCACCTATTAAGAAGCTTTAGGAACCTGCCAAACACTATAATATGAATCACAACCAATAGAGCTTGGAGATATGGCACACTTCCTGTGGCTTCTTCTTCAAAGTGAAGCGAATATTTCTATATACATTGTAGGACAAGAGGATTGTCCTTTGTCAAACCACTAGAATTATCCCTAGGTTTTCTAGCAAGTGCATTGGCTAGAATGTTAGTAAGCCATTGGTTGCACTTTATACATTTGATATGCAATTCTTGCTCTCTTGTTATTGACATCTAAGGGTTTGTTGCTCTTTCTTTGCATGGTACTAGAATATACCAATTATGCATGGCTCTTTCTCTGTCTACCTCACACATGACCTTATTGAGATACTAATTGTTGGTCCATTATTATTGGAGCTAGGCCGTGACTATTTGAAGGATGCTATATATGGCTTGTGTCTGTTTCAAGGCTGCTAGGGCTGGGTTGTGACAGTTTGAACCTGCCTAGGTTAGGTCATAACCCTTGTTGACATGCTAGTGTTTGGTTTTGAATGTTATGATCATTTTAAGGTTGATCCGTGGCCATGGTTGGACTCTTAAGGTTGGTCTGTGACCTTGTCATTGTTGTACTTTTACTTTAGTATTTTGGTTTATTTTATTTCCATTAAAGCACAAATTTGTTAAATTGTTGTAAAGCCCTAATTACCCTAAAACATCAACAACTAGCACTCACATTGCATGAGTAACCCGCAATTTATGAGGAATCTATAGGTAAAAAATGCCCCATCAATATTGTAGGTTAAGTTTTTTTTTCATTTTCTAATTAGATAGGCATCTTTCATTTTTAACTTACTGTAGGTGAGTCTAAAACAAAAACCTCACTTACCATCACTTCAAGAATCAAGGTCAACCAATGACTTTGAGAATAAGGATTTCCGTACCCTAAATGAATTGTGGGTGACGCCACGTTTGTTTTACTTATGAAATGATTTTCCCGTGATAATATTCTATGTTTAAATGCCATGCTAAAAAGGGGGACTTGTACAAGAACCTTTTTCTTCTTTTAAATGCAACGATTACTTGCTTCTTGTTTATGATAAATCTACCTCTCAATCTTTTTTTAAGCTATTGTACACTATGCATGAACCTAATATATATATGCATGGTACTAGAATATACAATTATGCATGGCATTAATTCTTCTGCATTATCAGAATTTAGGGCATCAAGAAGGTTTTCCATAGGTGTAGTTTCTACAATGAGTTTCTACTATTTCTCCAACCATATTTCCTTAATAAAAATTCATCCAGTCATAGGCCAACAGTGATGTCCAAAATTCTTCTCAACGCCGATATGGGCCTTAAAAATTAAGAATATGTAACTATTTACCTAATCCGTGACTATGAAAAATCATGCATATGCCTGAAATACTACAAATGAATTGGAAAGAGAGATAGAAGAGGTCCACCCAATCACCAAACCTCCTGAGAACCCATTAGCCTCCAATGAAACAAACTCCCAATTAGTAAACATATTCTTCAGAATCAAAATGAAAATAAAAACCATGAAAGGAAACTATTATAATCTTGGAAAAATACAATACCAAGCAAAACTTTGTTGGAAATTAATGGACAGTATTCTAGAAAATATTAATAAAAAACATTGTTTCATGAGATAACTTAACGCTTTAGGACTATTACCCCCTTTTTTGCATGGGTGGTCAATTCAAGTTTTGTTGAGCTAAATTGGGCTAATTCCTAGTGTTTTTTAGCATGAGTTTGCTGAGCTAAATTGGGCTAGTTCTTGGCATGATTCTTGGGCTCTATGTTGGGCTAGTTCTTGGCATGATTCAAGGGCATGATTGCTTCTCAGCTCAAAGAATTATCCCAGAACTGGATTTCTACTCATTCTTTACTGCTAAAACACGCCCAGAACTATTGTTCAACTACATAAGTCATCCCAGAATATGGATAGGAGGCTACTTTCTACTTCTAGACATGCCCAGAACTACTGGTACTACTGATTGAGATCTGTAATGCACCTAGAGGCTAGAACTGCTCTCAAAATTTTGTTTAGAGGCTCAGAACAGTTCATATAATGTCTAGGTTTGGGATTTATGGTTGTTTTCATGCCCATATCTATTACTCTCATGCTATATTTGCCCAGAATCAGCCCAAAATTATCCCAGAATTAGAAATCAATTTTTTTTAGGGCTTCTTGAGGCCACAAACAGACCCTGAATTTCCCATAGTGCTGTAAAAATGGTATAGACCTGTCTAAAAAGTAATATTTTTCATATGACAAATATTTCTAATCCATTTACCAATTACAAGCAATGTTTGTCATATGACCATAAAGATAACCATAGGGTTTTTTGTTCTTCTCATAGAGATGAATCTTTTATTTTGGAAATGTATGTGACCTATATGCTTAGTGCGGATGAGTACTGAAACCAATAAATACCTTTTTGTTGTTGCAAAAGGCTTATCCTTGTAAGTTAATATAAAGTACAAAGAGTAGGCCTTTACATCACTAAATTTCCTCTTTCCACCACAATGAGGAAGGAAAGCATATCCAACTGGGTTGTAATAGTAGAGGACATTGTTTACTCTCGTAGAAATGCACTTAACATAAATTTTAGTTTCTTAATCTTCCCAAAAACTTTGGAAATCCATTCAATTCAATCCCTTTTTAGGATCATCAAAATTGCTTTATATCTTTTTTTCCATGAAAGCATTTGTATAAAATAATAGGTTTCATAATTCCACATGTCTCCATATGATTTTATATATGGAAGGCCTTACATAACCCCTCTAAGTTGGAATCACTTAAAATACCAAGCAATTTTGGGACTCAAGATACTACAAGATATGGAAGAGCAAATGTCTAAGACAATGATTGTTTAAAGAACTATGAGAATACAAAAGGGGACTGATTTCCCTGTAGCTTATTTAATGGTGTCTCCAACCCATATTGAATAAGAAATGTTTTCCTAGAATATCAAGTTGCAATTCTGCCTAGATAACCAAATTCAAGAAATAAAATTATAAAGATAACCAGAAGGTTTTCCAGTTCTTCTCATAGAGATGAATATTTCAATTTGGAAATGCCTATATCCTATATGCTTGGAGGGGAGGTGTGATCAAACTAGTAAATACTTTTTTGTTGTCTTTTCAAAAGGCTTAGCTTTATAAGTAAATATAATGTACAAAGACTAATCCTCTTACATCATTGAATTTCCTCTTAGTCTAGACATATATATGCCAAAATGAATAGCATTGGAGGGATGGAATTATGAGGGATTGATGTCTAGAGAAGGAATGTTTTCTCCATGTGTTGCATAAGTAAGTATTTTGGTTTTCAAACAATTGATCCAACATAAAATTTCAATAGTGGTATACTTAGTAAATCCTATCCTTTCCTTTCAGTTATAGAAATTGTCCTGATAATTATATACATCCTTATTCACCTTAGTGGTGCCATAGGCTAGCTAGGGTGTGGAATGGAGATTGTAGTATAAATGAAACAATTATTCCATGAAATTTGTAGTTATATGTTTCCTTTGTCTATCCTCTATGTTTCTTCATTTCTGGCATATTCTTGCACCTAAGATCTGCAAACTCAGGACTGCATTATTCATTTTTGCCAAAACCTACAAACCCTAATTTCCCTATTGTTTGTCTATTGTTATCCCTCATATACCTCTCAACATTTGGTTGTAACCCTAAATGATGGATCCATTCCATTTCATTCATGAATAATTCCATTCAATTCAACCCTAAGCGATGGATCCTAATGCAACTGATACAAGCTCAAAACCATAATGGCTATCGGGACAAGATTCTGACAGGACAAATCAGTCATTTCCAGTGATGTAACTTGAGCAAAAATTCCATTTCCTTGTTTAAACATTTTTCTTCGTGTCAAGCTGAAAATATTGTGATGATGGAGGAGCCTACATCTCTCTCTTGAAGATATTGTAGATACAATGTCTAAATCTAAAAGTCCTCCCCGGGCCTTCCAACCTAGGTCTCACTTGTACAAGTTGTAGATTAGGATAAAACCTTAGTTTGTTTTTAAACAAGTGTTCAGCCTTGAAGATCCACATCTACCATATGAAGGATTTGTTCAACATTATTAAGTACCCTTATTTGAAAATTGTTCTTTAATGACTGAAAATGATCATGCTTGATGACAAAAAGAGGTATAATCCAAAGAGTAACATTTGCGATGTGTGCATTGAGTTATTCGGTTCGTTAGATAGAGGGGTAAACACTAAAATCAGGAACCGTAAAACCATGCATAAATATATGATCTTCGTAAACACTTGTGTAAATATCAAGAAAATAGTTAATGACAAAATGAATAGATAAGGATTGAGTTATTCGGTTCATTGGATACAGGGGTTGAATCTATTTTTAAACATTTGTTACAATTTTATAACATTTAGTTTAGGAGTTTGTTGTGATGAGTTGGAAGTTTTTCTAAGTTATGATGTAAGCCTACGGGTGTAGAGTAAGGAGAGAGGAGTGGCCAAGAAAATGAATAATCAGGCCAATGTAGACTGGAAAACTGACCTAGAAGTTGTGTGATCAGGTCGGTGTAGTGTTAGAAGTTCTCAAATGTGAACTCAACTATAGAGGTTGGAGAAAGTAATGAATTTCGAGCACCCTTCGATGATTCGATCAAGGGAGTGGAAAGCCATAGTGGAAGATAGAAAAGAGAAGGGTCTGAGAAAAGTAGGAAAGATACCACCAGGAACAGGGAGGTATGCAATACATTCCAAAATGTAATGGTAAGCCTTATTATTATTGGTTTTTATATCTAATTTGAAACATCAACTAATGTAATTCAACACTTGATTAGGCTGTCAGACACATCTAATGCCACCAGGGCAAGAATGGAAAAAATTGGTCAACACAAGCTTGGGCATGGTGGTTATTCGAATTTGGCGGCCCAATATGTAAGTATCGAAAACCCGAAACTGCATCCAAATAATATATAGAAAATTATTTTCATTTTATTCTGGCAAAAAATGTAAAATTAATGACATCATGCAAATATGTAGGCCGATCGGTTCAAAGAATTTCCCACTGAGAAAGACATGAATCTTGGCTTCAAACAGGGCTTTGATTCCATTATTGAATGTCGGACAAGCTTGTCTGGGCATACTGCATGATCTTTTGTTCATCCATCTAGTGCGCAAGTATATAAAAACTATATAGTTTAATGATAATTTATTAATCCTCATGCAATTTATTCATTGTAAACATAAATTATGTATTCCTTCTTTAGCAAGAAAGTAATGATCTCATTCATGTCAAGGATGTACACCAACCAGATGAAGATTCTGCTTCGATTCCTGGTAATGAATTTATTAATATGCTACTGTTTTGTATAGATAATTGCATATGATGAACATTAATTCTAATTCTCCACAATTCAACTACAAAGCATGTAGATGCAGATAACAATGAACAGGTTGAGCCTGTACAGGATAATGATGAACATGCTGATGTGCCCATACCAGGTAAAAAAACACCTTTCTAATGTTTTTTAAATGAATTACTTGTATTTATAAAAATAAAAATAAATTAATGAAACATTTTGACATTATTGCAGAAATTCATAGCCCCTCCCTGCAAGTTCAACCATGCGAGCGGTCTAGTAGGGACGTCGATGAGTAGATTCCAGAAGATGCGCTTCTTGCTAAATATGTAAAGAGAAGAAAAGTAAAAAGGAAGTGACTAAAGAAATTTTGAGTAATTCTTATTTATAATAAAAAATTTACATGGTTTTTTCCTCTATTTCATGAATGAATGGTTAAATGAATGGTTTAATGATTTTTTTATTGGCTATTGATTAAATGAATGGTTTAATGAATCGAAGCTAGGGTTTGTAGAGCAAGATGCGATGGAGAGCTGAGACCGGTTGGGCCTAGCTTCGACTGACGTGTAGTCTGTGCAAGACCTCCCTACTATCTGTCAGGGGATGGGACATGAGGGTAGTTTGCAAAGAGACATGTCAACTGGCTCGTAGACCGTTGTACGTGTGGGGTATGAAGAAGGCGTTTTTGAGGCTGAAGGTTGGCGGCAGCCTGTTTTGGTCACCGGTAAAACTTGTTTTTAATCCATTTACCCTTCCTATTTTGGGTTCTTTTACTGTTTTTACCTTCAGTGGAACAAATGGGGGATGAGGATCTGGTGGACTACTCCAATGACCCTATGTTGAAGGGTATTTTTAGCATTGTGACCGATGGTTTTAACCATTATAACGTGGAAGTTCTATCCTGTTGGGAAGAAGCTTTTTTTGATGCAACTATGCCTATAGTGTCGGTGGAGGTCTTCTCGTCGTCCTCTTTGTTTTCTTCACTTCTGCCAGTCTCTCTACTGGAGGACCCTTTCATGAATTCAGAGGTATTTTCGAAGGCTTATGGGATGGATGGGGTTTTGGCATCTTTCGAGGGTTTGGTAGGCTTACATGCAAGGAAGAAGATTATGCCACATACTCTTGCTGAAGATGTGGGCAGTTTGGAGGGTTTTTCGACAAATTTATCAGGGTGAAGGGTGTTGAGGAACGAAGTGCCAATTGCAGTGACAGGGATTCAGGGTTCAGAGAACATCTCGGGTGGCTCAAAATCTCCTCGATAGGGAGGTCTGCGGGCTAGGCAGGACTCGTCTGAGGGCATGATCGATAACAAGGGTGCGACCAGATGAAGGAAGGATTTTGTGAAAAAAAGGTGGGTGGCCTACTCCTATGCTCTTGGGGAGGACATAAGGTGGAGACAAATAGATCATATGGCTAAACACTCTATGGTGGGGAGAGTTATATGGAAAACTTTCTTGTTGTAGGTGATTGAAAAATGGGCAAAGGCGTGTTAGTTGGAAGCCCTAGGGGAGGTTCCTGAGCTGGAGGGACTCACCCGTGGGTGGTTTGCTCTCAATTTCTCATAGCTTAATCATGTGAAATGGGTCTTGGAAATAAATTGGTCCTTGGAACAAAGCCCTGTGTTGCTAAAACCGTGGATTCCATCTTTCAATGCCAGTCAGGAAAGGGTGGATGTGGTGCATCTTTAGGTTAGGTTGTTGGGTCTTCCATAGAAATATTGGTCTGAGGAACACTTCATTAGCATTGGTAATATCTTGGGGTCCTTTCTGGAAGCAGACTTATCCTCCCAGATTACAAAACAGTGTTGGGTGGCTTGGATCTTGGTGAATATCAATATCCGGGAGGGTTTTTTTGAGGAAATCCATTTATCATGGGGTGAGAATTTTTTTATTCAGAGATTGGATTATGAGAATGTTCGATTTAGATGTCAGCGGTGTCATGCATATGGACATCTGACGGTTGACTGCAGTCTGGGGGTGCGAATGATAAATGGGTGTGGTAAACAAAGGGGAACTAGAGGGTCTGGCTCTAAGAGAGGGGAGCTTGTATCATCGTCTCTTGGGCCAGAGGAGGGTTTTGAGGTACTGGTCAGTGTTGCAGCGGAGGAACTACCCATTTCTCTACTTGTGGTCGAAGGGAACATTGCAGAGGGTGCTACTGTTCAGGCGGTTTCCCCTTCGAGTACCTCTTCTTTCACCCTTTCTCCATCCATAAATTTATTTTCTAACTATTTAAATTTGTCTGGGATGGATTGGATGGGGAAAAAATTAAAAAATTTATCCATTTCTCATCAACCCTTAGTAGTTTCCACCCCCAACTCTGCTGCAAAGATTGAGGAAATTGTTTCTCCTATGGTACTGGAATCTGTTGAGGAAGGGACTAGGACAACTCCTTCTCCATAGGGGTCCTCAGACTCAGGGTATTTTCTTAGATCTTGCTTGAAGGTAGCCTCGGGGGGGGGGGTTTGGGAAAATTATCCTACCCATCCTCCCGTGGGATAGGCAGGACATCCTTCCTAGCAAAATCTCAGTCCTAAGCTCAGAAGGATCTACAAGAGGGTAAACAACAGTCAATTGAATAGGCACTTAGAGCAGTGCATGCCCATAAGAAGGGTCGTCAATGAAGATCGTGTCCTTTAATTGCAGGGGTTAGGCTAGTCCACATAAAAGATCAGTGCTCAAGAGTGTGGTGGATCTGAAACACCCAGATGTGATTATGCTTCAAGAAACTTTAGGGCTATGTGATGTGGTAAGAATCAAGTTGGAAAAATGGTTCTTGGGATGGCAGTTCGAGACCTTGGATGTGTGTGGCCACTCTGAGGGGCTTGCCATGGGGTGGAATACACGCATGGTTAAGGTCCTAAATATATGGGGTATGGATTTTGTAATAGGGATGACTTTTAAGGCCTTGGATCAGCGAGTGCCTGTTAATGTTTTCGATGTCTATGGACCTTACTTGAATAGAATCCCTTTTTGGGAAATTTTGTTTAACAATTCTATTCTAAGAGGCAATATGGTGGTCCTAGGAGGGGATCTAAAATTCTCTCTGGGGAAGGCCGAGGTGTGGGGTCCAAATGCCTGCTCTGATTTGTTGATAGAGTATTTCACACATCAGCTAGTGGAGAGAAACTGGCTGGATATTGAACCTATAAAGATTAAACCCACCTGGAAAAATAATAGATGCGGGGAGGGGCAGGTTGCTAAGAGACTGGATCATTTTCTGGTTGCTGAAAAAATGGTGGACAAAAATCATTTCATTCATTAGTGGGATGGGAGCGGGGGACGCTCTGACCATTTCCCATCTTTCTGGAATATAGGAATGTGCCTGTAAAACCGCCCAGCCCTTTGAAATTTAATAAGACTTGGCTTAAATATGACACTTTTCGACAGCTGATCTACTCTCACTGGATCCCTTTTAACCCGGACAATAGGCTATATGTTGCTTTTCAGTTTGTTGCAAACTTCCATAATATCAAGGCACATATAAAAAGTTGGGCATCTGATAAGAGATGCAGAGAAGATCATGAACTAAATATAATTGAACAGGAAATTTCTAAAACCCTGGAGTTTGATGGAGGGGGCATGTTGACCCAAGAGGACAAAGAATCACTGACTAGGTTGGAGGGGAGAAGGAACACTAGCTATTCTACTAGAAATGGAGGAGACTTGGAGACTAAAGAGCAGGGCCATCTGGTTGGAATGCGGGGATGAAAATACAAAAAAAAATTCATGCTTATGCTAGGGGAAGGAAATCAATTAATACCATCTGGTGCTTGGAGGATGAATGGGGTGGGAGACAAGAATCCTTTGAAGGAATGGCAAGGGTAGGGGTAGATCATTTTCAGAATTTATTTTGAGCCCCTGTTTGGGCATCTATTGTAGAGATCATGCATATTTCTCTGTTATTCCCTCAATTTGTGGAGGAGGAGGAAAATTTAGCTTTGATGGAAGAATTTACTAAAGAAGAACTCAAGGTGTCATTACATAGTTTTCAAAAGGAAAAAATTCCAGGCCCAGATGGGTGGACCATTGCATTTTTCATTGACCTATTTGATCTCCTAGGGGGGATATACTAAAGGTGGTGGAGGATACTCAACTTACTGGAAGGATCCAAACCAGTTTTAACTCGACTTTCTTATCCCTGATTCCAAAGGTTGATAATCCTATGTCTTTGAATGATTTCAGGCCCATCTCACTTTGTAACTGTGTCTACAAAGTGGTATCGAAAGTCATTGCTCATAGATTGAAGGGTATCTTGTCAGAACATATTTTGGCCGAACAATTTGGTTTTCTAGAGGGAAGATAGATACATGAGGCCATCGGGGTTATTCAGAACGGTCTGCATAGTATGAAAACCAAAAACATAAAGGGGGCCATTCTCAAGATCGATCTCTCAAAAGCCTATGATAAGGTAAGTTGGTTATACATTCATATGCTACTAATTCACCTTGGGTTTGGTATTTCTTTTATCAGGTGGATCATGAGTTGTATCACAATTGTCTCTTTTTCGGTACTCATTAATGGAGTTGCCTCACCCTTTTTTCATGCGGAAAGAGGTCTTCATCGGGGATTCCCTTTGTCACCTTTACTTTTTCTCCTGGTGGCTGAAGGACTAAGTAGGTTATTAAGGGAGGCTCATCAGGTGGTAAATTTGAACGGGATTCATATCTCTCAGCACTTGCAGATAACACATTTATTATTTGTGGATGATGTTCTAGTTTTTTGCTCTTGAGCACTACAATATGTGGATACTATCTCAGAAATTTTGGTCCTTTTTGCAACTGCAACTGGTATGGAAATAAATGCAAAAAAAATCTAATTTGTCCACTCATAAGCTTGATGTTGAGGAAACAAGACACAATTCAGTCACATTCCATTTCCGGTAGGAGGTTTTGGATGGAGGACTCAAATATCTCGGTTTTTTCTTGAAACCAAATGACTACCTAAAGAAGGATTGGAAATGGTTGTTAGAAAAAATGGAGAAACAAATAAAAACATGGAGTCACAAATGGCTCTCTAGAGCTGGTCGATTGGTTCTGGTAAAAGTTGTCCTTGAAGCAATTCCACTTTATTGGATGTCGCTCTCTTGGCTTCCTATGGGTATTCTAGAGGAGGCTTGTAGGATCTGCTTTCGTTTTCTTTGGAGCGGTAATAAGGAGGCACATGTGACCCCTTAGGTCAAGTGGGAGAATATTGCAGTGCCAAAAGCAATGGGGGGATGGGGTCTCAAAAATATTTTTATTTTTTCCAAAGCCCTAGCTACAAAGGGAGGGCAGCGTTTGGTGCATGCAAAAAATTTGTGGACTATAGTTGTGGTGGAGAAGTACATTGCTCCAGACTCTGTGGAGGATTGGATTAGAAAGAATAATAAAGTACATCTAGGTGGCTTGGTCATTTGGAAGGCGGTTGTAAAAAAATTTGATGTTATTGAAGACAGTCTGGCATGGAATGTCGAAAATGGGAGGAATTTGAGGGTGGGGGAGGACCCATGGGTAGGTTGTAATCAAAAACATAGACTCTCAGAAAAATTGGTGGAATCCTTAAGACAGAGATAAATTTATTACCTTTCCCAACTTGCGGCACCGGTACAGGAAAATAGATGGTATTAGTCATGGCTACCGGCAAACTCTTTTGAGTTATCCAAACAAGAGGAGGAGGAACTGACTCATTATATTGGTATACTAAACCTTTCTCAAGTTCAACTGTGGGATAAAGATGATGAGCTCATTTGGGATTCGGCCCCAGGTGGGAAATATACTCCAAAGGAGGGATACTTAAAACTTGGTGTTCTTGGATTTGAGAAAGGGATTTCTTGGTGGTGGAAGAAGTTGTGGAAGATTCATAGCCCTCCCAAAACAAGACTCTTCTGGTGGTGTGTGTTAGAAAATAAGATCCCTATTTGGGATAATCTTCAAAAGAGAGGATTTTATGGTCTTGGGTGGTGTGCTCTATGCAGGGCTGACCGGGAATCTGTGACTCATATTTTCTTAAAATGCCCATACTGCTTGGAGGTGTGGAAAGAATGTGTGAATATTTTGGGTTTGGGACCGGATTGCAGGTGGGAAGGGGATTCGGTTCTTTTAGCCTGGGAAAGCTGGATAAGGTTTGAAAACATGGAAGTTATGACTGCCCTTCCTTTGTTGGTGACTTGGGGCATTTGGCTAGCCAGGAACAACAATGTATTCAATGATAAAATATGCACACTGGCCATTACTTCAAGTTTGGTTTGTAGGATTGTTCAAGATTTTCCATCACACATCAAGGTTTCAAATCAGAGGGAGGTTTTGGCACTTAACATTGACAAGACCTCTCCTTGGGTTTTTTTTTATGGAGCATCATAGAATAATTTATGTGGGGGGGGGAGCATTTCTTTATCTGGCTGAAAATCACTCATTTGAGTTGATAGCAGGTTTGGGCGAGGGTAGCAACAATTATGCATAACTCTTAAGCTTAAAATTACTACTCATTTTTGTAGCAGAGAAGGGGTGTAGAACATTAAAGGTTTTCGAAGAATCTTTGAATGTGATAAATTGGGCTAAGTGGATACATCTCTGCAGAGATTTACATCTTTAAAACATTTTACTTTCTATCTGGGCAGTCATGGATTCTTTTGAAATGGTTTCATGTGATCATGTTTACACAGAAAACAACTTCCAAGCAGACTCAGCCTCGAAGGAGGGGCTCCAATTGGCTACGGGCCTGTGGAAGATTAAGGAATGGGTAGAAAATATTGTATATGAGTATTTTCACCGGCCTTTTATAGAGGTGGCAACACGAATATAGTTACACTGGTTCAAAAAACACTAATTTACAGACATTTTTCTATTTATGCATCAGTTTATACTTGACAATTTTTATTTTTGGGAATGGCCAGTAAAATTTGATGCGACGATCTCCTAGTTTTTGCAGCGAACAATTTTTTGCGTACAAAGACAATTTAGTTATCTGTCTCTTGGGAAGAATTTATATGTTTCAGAGATATTTTGTTTCAGAACACTGGAGAGTGTTCATGTGGACAGTTTATATTCTTTTTTTACAAGGCTATGGTGACCTTGGATTGTTGATAGTATACTATCTCCTTGATGGTGTATGTTATGGGACTGATTTTATCAGCTCATAATATGTTGATTTTATTGTTTACTTATATATGTAGAAATGTATATCTACCAAATGTAATTTTGTCTCTCTTCGGAAGATATAAAATTATGTTTTTTTTCCAAGAAAAAAAATGGTTTAATGAATGTTTTTCTCAGTTGTTGAATAATTGAATGGTTTAATGAATGATTTAATGAAAGTCTCTTTCAACTAATGAGTGAAATAATTTGCAGTAAATTGTTATTTGCAAGTAGATGCATTGGGTTTGGGGAATTGAGAGTGATGTGAGGCGAGGGGGGAGGGGCCATAAGAGCTTCCACCTTCACATGGTTGATCCGGTTTAGTAGAGAATATTAAATTATTCTCGAAACATAGAGGAGCTCAATGAATTGTAAGGAAGAATACATTAAAACATTTATTTCTATAATTGTAAAGTTTAAATTTTACTACTGCTATTTGACTACTCCATTGGAACTTGTTACGGATAGCGTTGAGAAACATTTTCATAGTTAAGAGGAAAGAAATGGCATTTTGATGTGATCGATGGCCTTATATACATAGTGTTTTTGGTTCTCCGTGTTTTATCAAGTGATCTATTATTAACAATTAATTTACTTCAATAGTTGAATAGTATTGTAATAGTATTGTATTTATTTAGATTGGTTTTGTTATTTTCATAAATAGACAAATATTTGTTTGATGGGTCCTAACATGATATTATTGCAACAGGAAAAAATTTGAAGTATGTTGAATGATGTTTTGAAAGGTAAAGAAAAAGAAGACAGTGCGAAGCTCCACAAATCAAGGTATAATTACATTTTCTTTTATTTGATTGAACTGTGTATTGGGTATTTATGCATGTGCACACATGCACATTTAGTTGATGATGGTGATTACCATACATTCAGGCAAACTTTATTCTATCTGATCTATAAACTTAACTTAATTAGTTTGATTTATCAAGTTGTTTCTATGATTGAATAACTTGGAAAAGAAACTTCTGATTTTTTTGAGTTAGTAAGTTGTAGAATCCAGTCTTTTCACAATTTAAAAAAAAAAATAGATCTAATGTATTTGTAGGCCAAGAAGTCCAAGAGAATAATTTTATAATGTATGATCTACATCTGAAAGGTAGGTTTTAATAGTCCACCCAATATGATGAAATTCTTTTGATATATCATTCATCATGAGTCAACCATCCACATATCCTGCAGATTGAACGTTGATAAACTAGGGCACTTGCCAACAACCTTCGACCATAAAATAGGGCACTTACCAACAATGTGCACTATGCAATACTCAGCCAAAAGTTAGAATAAAAACCCCTTTTCATTAGGTTGGATCGACACCATATTCTCCAAGAAAGAAACCGGTAAGTCTTCTACAGATTTTTTAGTAATGGCCATAAGCTATGAAACCCTTCTATCATGATATGTAATAGTCCTTGTCCTCCTCCTTTAAGGGTTGTAACTGTTGAGCATTACCATTGTGTAGGGATGATATTATGCCCTTATTTTCCTTTTCTAGGGTTGTTTATCCCCAAAATATTTCCCAGAACTTTGGATTCAATGCCCAAATGCATTCAAAATTGTCCAAACATGACTTGGGACTTAACTAAATTCAATTTGTAGGGTTGTTATAATGCCGAGAATTGTTTTTTTAAATATGTATTTCAAGAATCCACCTCATGCTGCATAATATAAGTCTGATAATGACCCTCAGTAAATGCAAATGACCCTTAATATAAGTCTGAGAATAACCCTTAGTATTAAGAGGATGAAAGTTTACGATGCACTTTACTATTTTGACATAGTGTATAATGGTAATGTTGATTGATATATATTATGCATGTTGCATTTTACCTTTTTATGGTATACATTTTCTTGTCTTTGTTATTGAATATTTTATACTTGTGAGCTAACATAGCTCACTTTTATCACAAAGGATGGAAACTTTCTTAAAGGAAAAATATTAGACTATCCTATTTATATTGTTAGTCATAAATAACTATATCTGAATTCATAGATGTGATACATGTTTTTTTATGTATGGCAGATGGAAACAGGTGGGAAAAAAATAAATTGATGCATAGTTGATTCAAAGGAGTCATATGCTCAAAGTATACCTAGGTTCAAAGGTCCCAGCTAATGGAATAGTAGTATGGGGTTCCAACCATATCAATCAGAGTATGATTACTAGTGGGTCAACACCAATGTTTAAGGAGGTTGGGGGGACAATCATAGGAGTAGTGAAGGAATTTCAAGCACTCTAGATCATAAGAATTTAGACAGATTCACTGTTACCTTTTCAATGGGTATTTATCAGACACATAAGAGATATTGAGGTATCGGGGTACATAAAGCATGTTAGGAACTTAATCAATCATAAATCAAGAGACCCAATCACTAGACATTAAAATAAGATTACAGGACATACTAAATCCAGGCGAGAGGATAATTAGCAGAAAATAATTATTGAAATAAAAAAATAATGCATAAATACTAAATACAAATTCTGAAACCTGTCGCCAGGCATATCCACCAATGAATTTCCCAATTCCAAATTCAAGACTAGTCTAAGTGAAGGGTATAAGTTTAAAGCCTTAACATTCTAGAACCTTTACATAAATAAAACAACAATAGTACTAGACCTTACTTTTGATCAATTTTGGGCAAACTTTTCTTTGATCCTCAATATGAACCCAAGGCAACAAGTAACAACCAATATTTTTCGTAATAGATAAGATGGATCCAAAAATTGGTGTCATCATAATTGAAAATGTGAGCCTCAAATATTAGTCATTTCATGCCCTGAAAAGATAAACCATCGAAGACTAAAATAAATCCTAATTTGAATTAGTGATGATGATGTAACTTTTAGGACCCTGTTACCCACCTATTTGCATGGGGTGTTCACTTACGTTTCAGAGGAGTTATGGGATAATTCCTAGGATTTATGGAAATGTCTAACAGGAGGGAGTAGTTTTCTTTCCATATTCTGGGTTAACTTGTGGGATAAATCCATAGTTCTGGGTGTATTTTAGCAGCAAAAAAGAGGCGTCATCATCAAATCTGGGTTAGAACTGAGCAGCATGTTGTACCAAGTAGCGAAGATTCTGTGAATACTACTAGTGGTAGTGATGGTGGAGCCATCATATCTATGTGTCATCAAATAGGTTCAGATGTTGCTTTACCTCAGATTGTTTATTTGGTTGATACAACTCAAATGGATAAAGCCCCAATTCAAAAGTTTGTTGATTATGTAAGCTCTTGTCAAACATATCTTTGTTAAATCTCATAAATTATATTGAACACAAGCCATAGTGTTTCTAAATTGGCCTCATGTTTAACAAACATTTTCAAAGAATACTAAGAATTCCTTTGGAAATAAGAAATCAAATTTTGAGATTCATAATCAGATTAACTAGTATTTTCATTAAACATGTTGTTGTATTGTACTTGCAGATTGCCATTGTTTTTGTTCTTGTTGTTGTTGCATTGGATTTTGTGACATGGTTGGGCTGGTAATATTTTTCAGATCCCTTCCTAACATAATTTTACTTTAGAGCATACGTTCTTATAATTTTATTTTGTTTGTATGTTTTATTTTTTATGTAAAAGAACAATTGAACAAATTGATTACTTTAGTGCCCACTTTTTGTAGGTATCTTGATGGAGTACTTGATTCCTATCCGAAAGAATGGCTACCACCCGCTAGTAATCACTTTGTTCTTGCACTTATGTTTGTTATCTCAGTTTAGGTCAGGGTAGGAAGTTTATGCTTATGAGAATGATGGGTGTGGTCACGAAGGTCCTTAACAATCACAAGTATATAATATACTTCCTACAGACCAAATAAGAGATGATATTTAATCATGCCAAACTGCGCCCCCATCTCGAATTCATATATAACAAATGAGTTGAAGCTTCCAAGGTATGCACGTTACTTCTCTTCTTTCACTTCATGGGAATGGGTAGTGTTTTTTTAATGAATGACATGACTTTTTCCCTTGGCTTAGTCATCAAATGGATAAAGTGCTTTTAAGTTTGTTGTTTTCCCATTGTTTTCTGATTTTTTTTGTAATGTTTATTTCTTATTTCTTCCGTTGTCCATGATACCCTATTCTAGGATGGCATACTTTTTGGTTTGTATGTGGAATTCTAAGTGGATTTTACTGTGTTGGGACATCCTATTTTCCACTTTATATGTATATCTTACAGGCCTTACTGAACTCTAGCTAGTATCACTATCTAATTCTTGATTCTCTCCAAGTATGTGAGAAACTATGAAGAATGTTTTTGAGATTCTTCTAGTTCATTATACATCAGGATTTATGCCACATTTAGTTCATATTCATGGAGGTTGATAGTATAGATTTCTAGTTGAAAATTTTCTTGACCAGGGTGACTTAATAAATTAGTGGGACACAAGCCTACTTGAACTTTGAAGAATATTCCTCCCCATATACTCTAATTATCAATGCATGATAGTAATCTCGTAAGGAGTTCTCATATGATTTGTAGGATGCATTCCTAATATCCTAGTTCTAAATGTTTTTTTATTGATCCACCAATTATTAATGGGATTGTGATAGTTAATGGTAAATTTTAAGACCATCCTTTAGTAAGGTTAGGGAACTTATAATATATATCTAGGAGATAAGGTTGGAAAGAGGAAATGGTATTCCCTATTACATCTCTTATCATCTTGTTATTGATGTTTGCATGACTAATCAACCAAGGTATGAATTCATCACATTGGAGCATCGTTGGCCTCGCTGGTACTTTATGAATATCTAAATTTTTGATCATTTGAGATAATCCTTCATCAAGATTCGCTTGACTAGCAAGTGGTAATTATGGATAAGTTTATTCTCTAAAAAATTGATACACTTCTCCCATTTATAATTTGGGCTCACCATCTATATTTCATCATGTATCCCCGCGGAATGTCCCTAGGGTACCCATGTCTACCTATGGCTCAATTGATTCCTCTCTACGTAGTCTCACTTCATCAACTACATCCTTCACCTTCTTATATCGTTTACAGTCCATCTCTTATTCTTGCAAATCATTCATGTTAACAACAAATCACATTAACATGTTTATAAAAAAATGAAAGTATAATGTGCATGTCCATGATGGTTTGCCTATTGCTAACAAATATATCGACTTGGAAGAACGAATCAGAATTCGCTAAAGGTGAAATTTGCAAGTTTAGTAGTAGCTTTGCAATGATTCAAATATTTATTTAGTGGGTTTAGCATTGGGTCAAGGAATAACACATGGTAGGTGAGAATGTAATAGCTACAACGTTGCTGCATTTATGGGCATCATGAATTCATATTTCTTCTTCTTGTAATTTGATACAATGTAGGCCAATGATAATAGATGAAACTGAAATATCAAGAAAGATCGGGGTTTCTATGAGTGAAGCTAGTCAATCCTTCAATCCGTGACCAGGTTAATACTTGAAAACATTATCACAAGGTTTAAATTTCCTAGAAGCTTGACAATTGATCAACATATGGATTTTCTGAGTAGCACTATCACTACCTTGATTAGAAAATTCCTTGTTCAACATCACAAATGTAGTCCCTACCACCCTTAGGATAATGGAACATTGGTAGCATTCAATAAAATATTGGAGCCATGATTGACCAAATTTTGTAATTCAAATACAAATGATTGGGATGAGAGGGTTCCTGCAATTTTATGGGCACGAAAGAACACTACTAAGAGATTGCACAAGTACACATACTTTCAACTAGTATATCATCAAGAAGCTATTTCTCTTGCGGAGTTTGTCAAACCTAGCATCTATATTGGCAATTCCACTTGTAAAACTTATGATGGATCAGTAGAGGAAAGTCTAGTACAATTAATGCAATTGGAAGAATCTAGGTTTTTGGTTGACTTTCATCAGACTGTGGAGAAGGCTAGACATAACGTATGGCATGATAACCACATAAGGAATACGTTTTTTTATAAAGGCGTCCTACTTATATTACATGATAGCAAGTATTTGTAGAACCCATGAAATATTTAGATATTGGATTAGACATTTTGTAGTTGCATAAATCCATGATTCAGGTGCAATTCAAGTGACTCATCCACATGGAATTCTTAGACTTAAATGGTTGAATGAAACTTGCCTAAAGTCCTATGTGCTTTCCCCATGAATATGTTCTCATGCATTCCTATGTAAGGGAGCAACGTAGAGTAGGATTTGTTTTTGGTTTTGGTTTCAATTTGTTTTGTATTGCAAAGACTATATAAATCTATTTTGTTAGGTTGTCATTTAATACATATTAGCATGCCAAGAATTCCAATTATAAGTGCTAGTGTTTGTGAAGTTTATGTGGTTGGTTATTTCATTTCAGCCTTAGTAAAATCATGTGGTCACGGGAACCTAAATATATTGTTTCATTAAGTCTTTATTTGCACCTTGGAAAATTCTTCATTGTCATAGAGTCATCAATGAGATCAAGTTGGGTTAAAGGTTGGAAACCTATTGAATGAAAGATTCTCTACAATTATGTATAGAGGGGTTGTGTAATAAACTTGTTTGGAATTTTTGAGATTGAGTGACAAGGCTTCAATTGACCATTATCACCAATACATATATAGAGTTATTACATAAATTTATAGGTTGATTAAATGTCTCTTGCAACTATACAAATGATATTTACTACCAAGTGTCCAAAAATCCGCACAAGTTAGTTAGTAATCTTTGCACATTTGACCAAATTTCCTAGACAACTCTAGTCATGAAAGTGGACCAGGTTAATAAAGTCACCTAACACTTGGTTTGTTTCTCGGTTTGGTTGTTTTTTATTAGTTTTTTGCCACCCTGGATCCTACAGAAATTGCATAGGTACTAATGAGTGATCTCAGTTGTATGCATGTTTTGCCTCCAGTTTTATTTGTTCTCTAATTAAAAATTGCATCCACGGGATATGTCTCTAAGAGTAAAACAATATTCGTGAGATTAGAATGATTGATTTTGATTGAGTTTTGTGACTGTTGAGTCAAGATAGTATATGATTTAGATGGGAAGTTTGAACACACTAGGTTATTCAACGATGGTTCCAGATAGATTGCCACTATTTAGAAAGCTAATTTTGAACCATTACACTCCTCTACCTTCAATGTGTTGCTCAATCTCCTAGTATTTGTTATTACAGGGGAGGTGATGAAATGTACCAAGTACTTAATCAATAGGGCATGTGCACATACCCTTTGGATAGACAAGGCATACCTTATTCATGTTTAAGACAATTATGCATTGATCAACCTGTCTATGAAGGGGGAAGATGTATCTCATGCACTTAAGGATGCATAAAAGAATGGAAGAAAAAAATGGGGAACCTAGCTTATATGACCACTACGTCATGAATAGAGGGGGTAACGGCACCATGATCTCTTTAATTAACAAACCCCATGTCCTTTTTTCATGCCAATTGATTGAGGGACACAATATGTGCAAATGTACTAGGGTTAAGTGTACCTTGTATGCACTCTCTATGTTTGAGTTATATGTACAAGGTGTTAAAATTGATTGGTGCAAATTCTTGATGGATGAACTACCTCAATATTGTGTCAATACATCGGCCTCATGTTTCATTTGCTAAGTGGAAATTGAAACCCCTGTTAGGTTTGATAACTTTACCCAATGCTAGACATGACCATTATTTACTTATAGTATAACTCATGGAAGTGCCAATAGGATTGAAGAAAAATGACATTAAATGATGTTTCCTTTCTTAATGGTATGATCACATGATTAAAACCATCAATTATATTCTATTGATCCTATATACATTTTTGAATACATGTGGGAAAAAATTGGTTTGATATGGATCGAGATGAAAATTTTCTATGGGTGAGGGTGGATGACCCCAACAATTTTCAATGACAAGACTACCCTACTATTTGAATGAATTCGCCTTTGATAAGGAGGTTTATTCATGGATAGGGGATAAGAAGTCAAAAAATTCAAGGAGAATGAACTACACCTTTCCTGGAAAGGACAAAAAAAGTGTATCACACTCAAATATGCTAAAGAAAATAAAGGGATTTGTGGTTCACTCAAGATTCAAATTCAACAGAGACACAATCAACCATGTCCCTGAAGCAAATTTATTTTGTTGTTGTGTTGATGCAACCCATTTTAGATACTCCTCACTACTTTGAGAAAGGAATTATAAAATCCTTGATCCAGGTCATTGGATTTTTGCAAGGAGGGACAACCAAGAGATAATGAATGGTTAATCCATCGATCCACCTACCCCTTAAGGTATCAAACCGACCTCACTAGTTGGAGTCTACAACTACACCAATCAAAGTACCTACTGATACCTCCCAACCCAAGTAGATGGAAGACTCCTTTTTGCACTAGATTCTAATTTTGGGGGCTAATAATGGATGGAGATTGAGTGAGGAGACACTAAAGGAATATTAAGTGTTGGAAAAGTCCACTACCCAAATTCTAGTTATCACCATTAAGGAAAACCCACTAGAGTCCATTTTGGATATCTTGGGGTTCCTAATGAAGACCGAAGTAGCAAGAAAGGGACCTTTTGATGCTGATGGTTGAATACAACATGCCATGAAAAATCCCACAATTCTTGATGTCAAAAAAATTACATAGGTGGGGTAACCAACAAAGGAAGAAGTTATAGAGTTTCCAGGAGGCATTTCAAGTGTAAGGGTGAGTGGATATGAACTATGTCATTAGCCCTGTCAATATAAAGAGTGTGTAGAGGATGTAGGAGATAAAAATTATGAATTAATGGAGGAATAAGAAGGTAAGGATACATAAGAAAACATTTGCAGTATCCATCCTCCTCCATTTTCATCATTGTATAGCCTCTCTATCATAATGCAATTTAATAAACTTGCATAAAACCATACACATTGTTGGATGATGCTACTCATCTGCCGAGACCACATATATCATGACCCATTTTTGTCTAAGGCTACTCAAGAGAGAGTGTTGAAGTTCTATCAATCAACGAAGCAACATATAGAGGTGGAAATTCAAGCACCATCTCATTTAGACCCCTCATGTCACATCCCTGACCCTCCGAATGGCAAAGAGGATGCTACCATGCCATTAGCCAACTGAGAAAGTAGCCCCATGAACATGTGCATACATAAAAACTGAAATAAAATGCTTTGAAGTAAATATGCATACATGGTTATCATACAAAAGTAGCAAAACCATACATCCAAGCATTCAACATGTTCATAATAATTCATTAAATAGTAAATATGATTGCAAAGATGAAATAGTCAAGAATACTTATCTTATGAGGAATTTGTCCCGCAACCAGCTACGTCGCTGCAACGTTCCACCCAACCATAGGCCAGTGTTCTCCTTAATCTCTCAGCAATGATGCCACCCCCAATCCGGGCGTGATTCCCCAAGGAATAAGGAATGAGCAGGCTTACACATAGCCAAGGATACACAAATCATCCAAGCCAACACAGTTGGGTTTATCAGGCCATTAACAAGACATCCAATCCAACACGGTTTGGTTTATTAGGCCATCAAGGAGCTGGGAAAAGATAAATGCTAAGCTGGTGAGATCATTGAAGAGCTAAGGAAACCTACACCAGAACTAGCATGACTTCTAGGACACCCAACACAAGGAAATCAGTCCCTTCTCTGCTACACAGTCCCTCAGTCCCTGATCTCCCTTCCAGTGCTATTCAGGGGTTGTGGAGAAGAAATATAGCCCTCTAAATCTGTCTGTGTAGCTCCAAACACACCAGGTTTATCAAGCATACTCCAACCTGCATTCCCACTCCAACACAGTTCGAAGACCAACCACTGCATACATGCAGCAAAACCAAGCAATTCACAGCTCTGTGAGAAAAAAAAGAAAACAGGATGGCAGCCAAAAATGGTGAACGCAGCTCAGGCCAAGTAAAGCGATCCAGAGTTGTTCTTGGCCCCAGCGTGGCCAAAACAACTCAGCAGCAACCCAAAACGTAATTGCCCGCATGACAAACCAAAACCGTGGATTAAGCCAACAACAACCAAATTCGTGGATGAACCAACAATAACCACAACATGAATGAACCTACAGCAAAACCACAATTCATGGGAAGAACAACAACAAACTCAAATCGTGAATGGCTCCTTCACAAGAAAAATTGTGGGTGACAGTAAACGGTTTTTCCAGCTCTCTGTGTGAGGAAACGATAAAGAAAAATCTTGTGCATGAGGATGAGCAAGAATGGAGTAATGGGTTGTGGTTTCCCTACCCACGTGAAGATGAAGAGTCTATTGGTGGAGTGGGTGTGTGGGAAAGGACTGATAGTCCTGCCACCCACCACTTCCCAGCAATAACTGCCCAACTAACATCAGGGTTTTTAATGGCTGACACATGGCCTTTCCCCATAGGCTCAAGGTTTAACAGTTCCCCCTCCTTATCCTTAGGAAAATCATGCCCTTTTCACAATCGTTGCATTGACATAGCTGGTTGGGGTTCATTTTAATTAAATTGCATATTTACATGATGCCAAAACTGTAAAGTGTTGTATATCATGATATACCATCGGCAACGATTTCAATCGCAGAAACATAACACAGTCAAATCGATGGTGGGGCTTTTTCCCTTAGCTCCACACCACTATTAATTACAATATATGCATCATATACATTTAATGCAAATGGGGCCAAAAACTGGGGTGTTACATTCCCCTTCCCCTTCAATAGCACTATCCTCAGTGCTTTACAAAATTTGAACAAAATGCTACACTAGTACCGCCACAATGTTCCACAGAATTGAACAAAAATGGATATGCCAATCACATGGCATCCTCCATCTCCCACGTAGCCTCTTCAGGACCGTAGTGCTCCCATTGCACCTTTACCTGCCCCATGGCTCAGTTCCAGAGCATTGTGACCTTCCTGTCGAGGATGTGCATTGGCTCAATTTGGAACTCTCCTTCGGGTTCCACCTGAATCACATCCCAATTTATCACATGGTTAGGATCATGTACATACCTGTTAAGCAAAGAAACATGAAAAACATTATGAGCTCTAGTGCTAGCAGGTAATGCAAGTATATATGCAAGTGGACCTATTCTTTCAAGCACTTCAAATGACCCACAATATCTTGGTGACAGCTTGGCACAACTTCCAAGCTTTAAGGAACTCTTCCTTGCCCTCACTCTGAGGTAAACATGATCCCCAACACTGAACTCCCTGTTCACTCTATGCTTATCTGCATAGCTTTTATGTTTGTCCTGTGCTGCTTTCAGATTCTGCCTGCTCTTTACAACCTCTTGCTCCATTTCCTTGAGCAATTCTGGTCCAAGCACAACCATGTTCACTGGATTGTCCCAAGTCACTGATGTCCTACACCTTCTTCCATACAAAGCTTCATACGGACTCATCCCCAAGGATGCCTATTGTCCATTGTTATAAGCAAACTCTACCAAGTGTAAGTAATCTTCCCACTTGGTTGGTTTGTCCATCATGTACATGCGAAGCATATCTTCAAGCACATGATTAACTCTCTTTGTCTTCCCATCTGTCTGAGGATGGTATGTAGTGCTAAAGTTCAACTTTGTACCCAAATCTACAAACAACCCCTTCCAAAAATTGGAAGTGAACTTGACATCTCTGTCAGATACTATTTCCTTAGGAAATCCATGCAATTTGAAAATCTCCTTCATGAAGATCTTCGCAATGTCATCAGTCGCATGCGTAGACTTCACCGGTATAAAATGCGCTGCCTTTGTCAACCTGTCTACCACAACCATGATGGAATCATATTGTCTCCAAGTCATTGGCAATCCTGTAATAAAATCCGTGGAAATAACTTCCCATTTCCATTCTGGAACTCGCAAAGGCTGCAACAAACCTGTTGGGTGTTCATGCTCAACCTTTACCTGCTGACATTTCATGCACCTTGAAATGTATTCAGCCATGTTATTTTTCATTCCTGGCCAAAAGTACTATTTTTTGGCTATAGCAATTGTCTTCTGGTATCCTGGGTGACCAGAATACGGAGCTTGATGGATTTCATCCATAACAACTCTCCTCAACTCTTCTACATTTGGAATATAAATTCTACCTTTATAAGTAAGAAGTCCATCTTCTTCCAATTTATATCCCTCGTACCTTTTCTCAAGGCTTTGCTGCTGCAATTTGTCTTTTACCTACTCATACAATTCATCTCCGGCAGTATGATTAACAATCTGCTGCCTCAAATCTGGTTGGAAAATACTAAGAGATGACACATGCATTTCCTGCATCTTCCTACTAAGTGCATCAGCTACCTTGTTATCTTTTCCCTTTATGTGCTTTATTTCAAAATCAAACTCACATAAAAACTCTAGCCATCTCGCTTGCCTAGCATTCAGAGTAGGCTAATCAAATAGATACTTCAGACCACAATGGTCTGTCCTGATCTCAAATCTTCTGCCCATCAAGTAATGCCTCCACATCTTGAGAGCATGCACTATGGCTACAAGCTCTAGATCATGAGTGGCATAGTTCTTCTCATGCTCCTTCAGCTTTCTTGACTTGTAACATATCACGTGGTTGTCTTGCATCAGGACTCCTCCAAGCCCTTGTCCATATGCATCGGTACACACCACAAAATCTTTCTCTGGGTCCGCAACTTTCAATACTGGTGCACTGGTGAGAAGATTTTCAACTACTAGAAGCTTTCTTCACACCTTGATGTCCATTCAAACTTTATCCCCTTCTTTTGCAAAAACGTGATGGCATATGCAACTTTAGAGAATCCTTCAATGAATCCTGGTAGTATCCTGCAAGCCCCATAAAATATCTTACATCTATCACATTTCTTGGAGTAGGCCAATTCATAATGGCTTCAATCTTTTCAGGGTCCACAGATATACCCTCTTCTAAGATAATGTGACCCAAATACTGAATTCTATCTCTATAGAAGTCACACTTGCTCAGCTTTGCATACAGCTGATGCTCCCTGAGAAATTGCAATGCCAATCTCAAATGTTATTCATGCTCTTCCTCATTCTTAGAATAAATAAGAATGTCATCAAGGAAAACAAGAACAAACTTGTCCAAATACCTGCTGAAGACACTATTCATAAGGCACATAAATGTAGCGGGTGCATTTGTGAGACCAAATGGTACCACCACAAACTCATAATGTCCATACCTTGTTCTGAAGGGTGTCTTATGAATGTCTTCATCCTTTATTCTCACCTGATGATAACCAGACCTCAAGTCAATCTTGGAAAATACCCTTGCTCCTCTCATTTGATCAAAGAGGTCATCAATCCTAGGCAAAGGATATTTATTCTTCACAGTAACCTTGTTCAACTGTCTGTAATCAATACACAACCTAAGTGTACCATCTTTCTTCTTTACAAACAGAACTAGTGCTTCCCAAGGAGACACACTCGGCCTGATATACTTCTTTTCCAACAACTCTTGCAGTTGCATCTTCAATTCTAGCATCTCTGGTGTACTCATCTTGTAGGGTGTCTTAGACACCAGTGCTGCTCCTTGCACAAGTTCAATTGTGAAATCAATGTCCCTCTTTGGAGGAAGCCCTGGAATCTCGTCAGGAAACATATCCTTGAATTCTTGTAACACCTGATAGTCTTCCAACCTAGGAGTTTCATCCTCTAATGCCTCCAAAATATGAGCTGCATACAACTAGCAACCTTTCCTACAGAACTTCTTCAATTACATTGCTAAAACCTGTCAGACTGAAATCACCTTTGGAATACCTTTCACAACTACTGGGTTCCCTTCTTCATCCATGCATTCAAAATTCTTATTGTAACAGTCAAGCTTCACCCCATGAGCTTCTAACTAATCCATTCCAATGAGAACATCATAGGAACCAAGTGGTAGAACATTCAAATCTACACAAGTGACCAATCCTTTCATGACCAATGGACATTTCTCTACCACTTCACTAACCTTTCTCTTAGTTCCAGTGGCTAGCTGAACTAACCAACATTTCCTATGCTTTACTTTCTTAAAATCACAAATCTCCACTACTCTAGGAGTAATGTAACTATGAGTAGAACCAGGGTAAACCAAAATAGAAACATATTGCTCAACAATCTTACCTGCAACTTCAACCACAGTTGAAGGGTGATCTTCCTAGCGGTCCTCCGGTGCTGCATAAATCCTAGGGACTACCCTTGCTACTTGACCCACTGTTTCTACTTCTTGAATGTTGTAAGTTGGCCTTGCACTCTCATTCTCAAGTGGACAATTTCTGCGCATGTGGGGTCCTCCACATTTCCAATATTGGAGTGGTCCTCTATTCTGTTGTGGATCTTTAGGCTTTTCTCCTATCACTCTAGTCGGCTTACTCGCAGCTTGGGATGGCTACTTCTATTGATTTCTGAAGTTAGAAGGTTTGAAACCTTTCTTTCTTTGGTCAAACTTCTCATTATTCTTGTCCTTCCATGCCTTATGGTAATCGGGTTTACCTTTTCTTTGCTCATAGCAATACTTAGCCTTCCTTATTGCTTCTTTAAGAGTTACAGGTTCATAAAACTCAATTCTATCTTTGTAATACTGAGGCAATCCACTCAGAAAATGTTGGACCTTCACTTTTTCATCTTTGATGTACCTGACATACCTCAACAGCTCCAAGAACTTATTTGCATACTCTTCTATGGTCTGCTGTCCCAATCTCAACTCATGGAACTCCTTAATCTTGTCATCATAGTACCTGTCAGAGAGGTATTTCTACTTGAAATAATTCTTGAACTGTTTCCACTTAAGTCTCCTTTCACTGATCCTTTTTACTTGTTTGAAGTGTTCCCACCAAATGGATGCTCTTCCATTCAGATTGAATATGGAAACTCTTGCCTTCATGTTTCCCGAATAATCTTGAACTTCGAAGTACTTCTTTGTCCCAAGAAGCCAAGCTTCAGCCTCTTGTCCAGTCTTTACCTCACCATCAAATCTAGGAGGTTTAGCCTTCATAAATTCATCCCGAGAGTGATCCCTATGGTGTCTCCTTCTCTTTCCTTTACGAGAATAAGAGCTTGAATCCCCACCAGATTCTTCGGAGTTAGATGATCCACTAGAAGTCCTTCTTCTTCTCCTAGTACTGCTCTTATTGCCTTCCCGTTTTGTTGTACCCCATCCAGAGTCTATCTTTCTTTGCAAATCTTTCAAACTCTGCAACATAGTAGCATTCAACTAATGTTTCTCTTCCTGGACTTTAATCAAGCTTCTCATGGTGGCTGCAACATCTGACGGTGTCTCTTGGAATCTCCTTCCATTAGACTCTATGTCAACATTTCCATTACGGACAATTTCTCCCATGGCATCTCTCACATGCTCGTAGGAATCCCGAGCATCATATCTGTCATGGGTCTTCATGGCTGAACCACAACTTACTTACCAAACTGCACTACCTGGAATACTGCCCTTGAAGGTGTCTATGATTCTGCAAACGTGTTAGTAACACAATTGTTAGATGCATAGCATTGATATAAATCAAAATTACTTATCCTCTCCTGGAAAAATCATAAAATAACAATTTTTCCCAAACACAAATTTTTTTCCCTTTTCAGCCCCGTAACTGTTGAAAAATGGCTGAATCAAATCTCACTGAAAAACTGCTGAAATTCGCTGAGAGATCCCACTTGAAAACTTAAAATTTTTCTTTGTTAAATCAAGTCTCTTCCCAACTAATCTTCCGACGTATCGAGTCCTTAGTTGACTAAGCTTCTGACGTATTAGGTCGCTAGTTGACTAAGCTTCGGACGTATCAGGTCCCTAGTTGACTAAGCTTACGACGTATCGAGTCGCTATTTGACTAAGCTTCCGACACTTCGGCAGTCTAATCAACTAAATTTTTTTGACGTTTCGAGCCGATCTTCCTCTGGCTTCCGATGTATCAGTGGACCGATCCTCTAACTTTCTCCGACGTGTTGGCAGACCAATCATCTAAATTTTTCCAATGTTTTCTATACTTAGAAAAATTTTCAAAAAAAAATTTCCTTTTATCTTCCACCGCCGCATCAGCTCTCTCATCCTCTTCCTTCCGTCGCCATTGTGGTGCCTTCGTCATCTACCTTTCGCTACTGTTGCGGCGCCTTCATTTCTTTTCAAGCCGAAAGTTTTGGCGTTCTTTACACTTCCTCCTCCGACGACATCGGGGGTCCCTCCACCTAAATGAGCCAACGTTTCGGTGGTCTTCAGCTACTCTAAGCCGACGTTTCAGCAGTCTACAGCTGAAGGCCTCCGATGATTTCAACACTTGAAAAATTTTTCAAAAAAAAATATTTTTATCTTCTTCTTCTTCTTCTTGCCGCCGCTGTGTTGGCTGCTCGATCGACTAAATTTTTTTGACGCTTCCAGCTCTTCAGAAAAACTTCTCCCTTCGTCGACCGCCGCATCGGCTGCTCAATCAACTAAATTTCTTCGACGTTTTGGCAGTCTTCAGGATATCCCTGCCGACACTTCAGCTCCGTCTTCACCTCTTTTTCCTTCGGCGGCATCGAAAGTCTTTCCATCTAGAGGGGCCAACATTTCGGCGGTCTTCAGCTAATCTGAGCCGACGTTTCGGCGATCTTCAGTTCAAGACTTCTGATGATCTCAGCACTTAGAAAATTTTTGAATTTTCACCCACATCAGCTCAATCATGTACTATCTATCACCATCGTTATAGCTCAAACCTACCAACCCGGCCGATGTATCAGCTCCATCTTCCTTTTCCTACCGACGTATCAATGCCTTCATCATCTTTCTTCCACCACCGGGGTCTGTATCGGAGGGCCTTCCGACTAAGTCTTTCGATGATCCGACGGTCTTGACACTTAGAAAAATTTTCAAAAATTCTTTCTGACTGTCCCTCATCAGGTGGACTTCCACCTAGGCTATCCGATGCACCGGAGCAGCTTCCGGCTAAGTCCTCTAACGTATCAGGTGGGCTTCAGCCTAAGTCGTTCGATGATTTTCACACTTGGACGAATTTTTGTTGAAATTTCCTGTCATTCTCATATTTTCCTGCTGGACAGAGGGCAACCTACCTCTATCACTGATTCTTCATGACCCATAGAGTCCTATGCTACAACATGCGCTCTAATACCAATATGTCACATCCCCAACCCTCCGAACGACGAAGAGGACGCTACCATGCCATTAGCCAACCGGGAAACTGGCCCCATGAACATGTGCATACATAAAAACTAAAATAAAATGCTTTGAAGTAAAGATGCATGCATGGTTATCATACAGCAGAAGAAAAACCAAACATCCAAGCATTCAACATGTTCATCATAATTCATTAAACAACAAATATGATTACAGAGATGAAATAGTCAAGAATACTTATCTTATGAGGAATTCATCACTCAACTAGCTACGTCGCTGCAACGTTCCACCCAACCATAGGCTAGTGTGCTCCATAATCTCTCAGCAACGCTGCCACCCCCGAGCCGGGCATGATTCCCCAAGGAATAAGGAACAAGCAGGCTTACACATAGCCAAGGATACACAAATCAGCCAAGCCAACACAGTTGGGTTTATCAGGCCATCAACAAGACAGCCAAGCCAACATGGTTGGGTTTATCAGGCCATCAAGGAGCTGGGAAAAGTTGAATGCTAAGCTAGTGAGCTCATTGAAGAGATAAGGACACCTACACCAGAACTAGCCTGACTTCTAGGCCACCCACACACACCCAACACAAGGAAATCAGTCCCTTCTCTGCTACACAATCCCTCAAGCCCTGATCTCCCTTCCACTGCTATTCAGGGGTTGTGGAGAAGAAATCCAGCCCTCTAGCTCTATTTGTGTGGCTCCCAAACACACCAGGTTTATCAAGCATACTCCAACCTTCATTCCCACTCCAACACAATCCGAAGACCAACCACTGCATACACGCAGCAAAACCAAGCAATTCACGGCTCTATGAGAAACAAAAGAAAATAGGATGGCAACCAAAAATGGTGAACACAGCTCAGGCCAAGCAAAGCAATTCAAAGTTGTTCTTGGCCCCAGCGTGGCCAAAACAACTCAGCAACAACCCAAAACGTAATTGCTCCCACAGCAAACCAAAACCATGGATTAAACCAACAACAACCAAATTTGTGGATGAACCAACAGTAACCACAACGTGAATGAACCTATAGCAAAACCACAATTCATCTGGAGAACAACAACAAACCAAAATCATGAATGGCTCCTTCACAGGAAAAATTGTGGGTGACAATAAACGGTTTTTCCAGCTCTCTGTGTGAGGAAACGACAAAGAAAAATCCTGTGCATGAGGGTGAGCAAGAATGGAGTAATGGGTTGTGGTTTCCCTACCCACGTGAAGATGAAGAGTTTGTTGGTGGAGTGTGTGTGTGGGAAAGGACTGACAATCCTGCCACCCACCACTTCCCAGCAATAAATGCCCAACTAACGTCAAGGTTTTTAATGGCTGACACATGGCCTTTCCCCATAGGCTCAAGGTTTAACAATTCCCCATCCTTTTCCTTAGGAAAATCATGCCCTTTTCATCATGGTTGCATTGACATAGCTGGTTGGGGTTCATTTTAATTAAAGTGCATATTTACATGATGCCAAAACTGTAAAGTGTCGTATATCATGATATACCTTCGGCAACGATTTCAATCGTCGAAACATAACACATCCAAATCGATGGCGGGGATGTTGCCTTTAGCTCCACACCATGATTAATTACAATATATACATCATATACATTTAATGCAAACGGGTTCAAAACCGGGGTGTTACACCTCAACCATTGAACTTGATGCAATTTGTGGGGTAGGTCACACCACCCAGATAATTGCAACAATCATATACACCAAACTTGGTCAAAATGATGAGGATGGTCTTGAATGAATTTGGACAAAGTGTTCTACCTCTATGAGGTTGATGAGGCCCAAAATATTCTTCAAGGAGAAAACCCAATTTAAGGTTTTAGCCATTCGGTCATATGGTTATGAATGCATTACATATGGTTAGCTGATATTTCTTCCCATATCGCATGAACAATTAAAGATATTTCACAACCAGATAGCCAATTGTTTATGAACAACATTCATTACTCCTAGTGGAAATATTCATAAAATAAACCGGAAAACATTCATACAAGAATATAGGTTCAATGAGTTAGAACAGTCTCACAGTTAATGGACACAAAGCTGAAAATGAAATAGTTCCTCTTCAACAAATCCATAGTACAACATTTGAATATTCCACCAAGATTTCTCCAACAAGCGAACTGTAATTTTTTATTGCAAAAGGAAATAGTTCTTCTTACAATATGTCTTCACCAGTCTCACTGGGAAAAAGTCCCTTCCCCTTCTAAGTCTTTTACATTTATACAAAAAGGGTCAGACTATTGGGCTACCCAAAGTGACCTTTGGGCTTCCCAACCTCTCGTCTCCCAACGTTCTACTTTTCTTAAATGTTTTACAAAATAGTTACAAATTACAATAATAACCAATCCTTCATGAGGAGGGGCCTACTTGACTATCTAGAAACTTCTTCCACGCTGCAGCTTCATTAGCGATGCCTTCAAAAGCACAAGGCTCCAAAAACTGAATATTTATCTCAAACTTCTCAGCTTGATTCTTGATAGCCTTGACCCTGGATGTACTCAATCGGAGCTGATCTTCCAGAATCTGTACACTGATAGCTGGATGATCTACTTCGCTTCTCAAGATCAGATCATCCAAGGCTTTGATATCCTGTACCTTAGCTTCTTCCTCCTGGAATCTCTTCTGCAATAGCTCCACAAAGACATCGTGATCTGGGAAAGCTTCCAGCCTCTCTTCAGCTTCTATCTGACATTGATTGTATGCAATGAGAAGTCTTCTGAAAAACTCGGTGCATAATCCCTTTGTCTTTTTTACTGCCTTCTTGAAGTCTTCAGCGGTGTTAATAGCAAACTCCACTAGGTTATAGTCCCGTTTGAGGGCCTACTGGTCTTTCAAAGGTAGATCCGCTGGGGTTTCTTCACTTTTCTCCAACCTTGCCATTCTTGTAGTTAGGACCTCTAGAACATCCTGGGATCTGTCCACAAAGTAGGATGTAGTTTCCAGGATCTCCTCCAATCGGCCGTCGATCTGCAGCACTCTACATCTTTCTTTTTCAACAGCGGTCTGCAGCTACAGCATCTTGGTTTTCTGGGTCAATACATGCTCCTTGAAAGGTTGGAGGTTAACCTGCTATTCTCTTTCCACTTCCAAAGAAGTGGTCAAAGAAGAGATCTGCTCCTGATGTTCCTTTCTCAGTTCTTGGGTGTGCAGATCATTGGCCTGCAAGAGGATATTCTGCTGCTCTTCTAGCTCTTCCACCTTTGCCAGTAGCTATTCCTTCTCACTCTTTAGATCTTGGAATTCCTTATGCACTTTCTCTAGGGCCTCCTATGTTGTTTCCTTGCCTTGCATTTCTACTTGGAGAGCCTGTACTTCAGCTCTTGAGGACTTCATTTCTTGTTGCACATCTTCATATTTCCTTTTGAGCCTGTTTCTTTCTTCCCTCTCTTTCCTCAATGTATCCTTTAATTGAGCAGAAGATTTCTTGGATTGCTCCAAGTCTATCATTATCTTGCCTACATTATCCTCTAAAGCTTGGATGAATGCAGACCCGGCTCTTAGGGTAAATCTCGGATCCTGGTCAGTTCCTAACATAACAGCCATATCTGTTATCATTTTACCAGGTAGACCTTCTGCCTCAACTTTCCTCTCTGTCCTCTTTATTATTCTCTTCGTTGCCCTATCATAATATACAGTGTTCAAATCAGGGATTTCCTTTACCTTTTCCTGCACAAAAGGGACCAGCTCGAGTGTGGGGACCATGGGTATGCTGGTAGCAAGTACTTGAGGGGTTTGAACCTCGAGGTTCTCCACCTCCTGGGTCTGCCCTGCTGCTGTTTCAGAAGCTGACTACTATATCAACTTTATTCTTTCAGCTTCTTGCTTTTGGAGCTCCTCATCGAGCCTTCCCTTTTCTTCCTCTGTTTCTTTGGCTGCTTCCTTTGCTTTCTCTGCTGCTTCCTGAGCAGCTCTTTTTTCTTCTTCTGTATGTATCCTTTCTGCAACTTCTTTCACCAACCTCTGGGATTCTTCATCCCTCTTTTGGCTTCCTCCTCGGCCTTAGCCTGTTCATCCCCTTTTCCACCTTTGGTGGTGATTTTCTTCATGAATCTTCTCTTCAGTGCAGTCATATTCGGGGCATTCTGGAAGACAGATTCCTCCCTATCAAAATGGTGGGTATATTCAAAATGCACCTTGTTTTCTTTACAATGCTCTACAACTTTACCATGGGATTCATTTCTGTGATAGGGCATCTCGCCAAAGTGGACTCTCTCCAGCTCCTCTATGAATTCACCAGCTTGTTTTACCTTAGTGAACTTGCAGCTTCCTAGTCGGAAAGGCAAGGGAGGATAAGCAGTCTTCTTGTGTTCGAACAGGAAACTACCTATTCCATCCAGGAACACTTTTCTGACCGCCTCTTTATGGACAATGTAGTCAGTTACATATTTTGGCAGTAGGGAAGGCGCTCTCGAGCCTCCAAACATTATGAAGTAGATGCCATGTTCGGTCAAATAGTAGTCTACGTAACTTTGTGTCACTTGCATGGCCTCCTCTGACATACAATCACACTCTTTCCAGAAAATGAGTGTGTATAGTGGCATAATGAAGTGCTCACATACTTCTCTGTAATGGCTGTGGTACTGGTGTGCCCACAATGGTCTATAAGCAACATATACAGGCATTCTTTCCCTATCCCAGATGCACCTGAGACCAGGGAAAGGCTGGTTGCATAGTATACAGTCTATGAGTATTGAGCTCATAAAAAATTCAGATCTTTTCTGGGACTCTCCTTCCAAGGCTGAGGTCAAGCAAGAAGAAAGACTGCTTGATACCAGGCTAGCCCAATTGAAGATTGTCCCTTGGGTTGCCACATGAAAAATGATGGGTATCCACTCTAGCTTGAAGAGTCTATCATGGGCTCTCCCAAAGATCCTATTAAGCATCAGAGCTATAAATCTGTAGGGAGCCCTCAAGCTTGCTGTATCATACTCACTTGTCGGTCTGTACCGGTAATGTTTTCCCTGCAATAGCATTCTCTTAAGAGTTTCTACCAAGTCCATTCTAATGCTATTCAGCCAGTCATCAGATAAGAATACTTGGGCTTCTGGCAGGTGATAATCCAATGCCACATATCTAAGGCTAAATGCAACATAGCCCTATCTGTCAATATTTTCCAGAATCATCGTGGTTGTATCTGCCTGGGGCAGAATCTAGCCAATTACCTCAGAGCATGGGAACAGTTCTGGCCTGGTGGCAACTTTCATGAGAGAAGATTTCTCTATGTTAGCATAGATGGATTCTTCTTCGAGGCCCATGTCGGGAACCTCCCTGCGGGAAATCAATCTATATATTTCACCCCATTTGTACTCGGGTTCAACACCAGAAACACATTGAGTGTCTTCATATATGTATTCGGTCTTCGTGACAACCTCTACTTCTGGCTCTTCTTCGACCATAGGGGCCTTCTTCTTCTGCCTCTTGGACATGGTGGATTCGAATTCTTCCTGCCATATATAACATTGTAACATTGAGAAATTCAAGGTGCGGACATTTATATGACAGTGTGCAGCGTTTTACTTCTTCAATGTGTATTATGACAGCAATTTGTTAGAGAGATAAATGTATGCATGGATAGCCTAAAATGGCCTAACTAATCTGAACTGTTAGAACCAAAGTGCAGCATTTAATGACCTTGTCTATATCTAGCATGATCCAAACATGTCACATATAGTAAAAAAAAATATAGCAATCTACTACTGCTGTATGATATTGAACAATTATATCAGCCACATTCAAGATGACAAGGAAATCTACATCAATAGGCCACCCATTCCTGATTTATATGCATGCCATGGTCCTTTCGCTACGTGGGACAGACCGTAGCAACTACGCAGGATTTCAACGGCGCCTTAGCAAAGCCACACCCACGCCCCTCTGGTCAACAAACTAAGAATAAAGATAAATTTCCTCCCACAGGCTGAGGCTTGACCGCTGAGCTCTATGGGGTAGCTTGAAGTACATAGGTACAGAACGGCTGGGGTTTAAGCGGTGCGGGAAACAACAGTAATAACTACAAGGTTTTCTCAACGGTGCCACGCCTACACCAATGGAAAAGACATATCTCCTCCGGCAAGCCACGGGTTCGACACTAAGCTCGACGAGGATGCGCAGAACCGCGTAGGTGAAAACGGCTAGGGCTTGAAATACGAGTAACGCACCACTGGATAAACAGCCCCAAACCCCTAAAGCGGTCCATGGAAAACCTACCTCATACCTATCATAACTGTGAAGGGTGGTTTGGCGCAGACGGCGTAACGGCCGTCTGCGGCGAAACCCTTCAATCCCTATGTACAGGGTAGCAAAATGAACGATTGCAGAAAAGCAAAGCTGCTCTGACGGTTAAACTGCCCTCCCATGGTAAAATAAGATAAAATCTCCACTTATATAAGCGTACAACCTAGCAGGTCGAGGAAAACGGCCGAGGACCTAAAACCACCATAGAAAACCACTAACAGTTCAGATGGAACGGGAAAGAACGACGAGGAGCCTACCTGGCAATACAGCGAGTATGGCGGATCGATGACGGTCAGGCCTCCTCAGTTGCCACCTGGATGTAGGTACACCGACAGTGGGGACCTTTGCTATCTCGAGAAAATGACAGCTCGATGGCAACAGTGCTCAGCGAAAAAAAAATAACAATAGAAAAACAATACACCGTCCCCGTATATATATTTGATCGCACGTGCAAGGAGAACATATCGGACGCTGGAAATCTTTTGCATCGGAGGTCGGAATTAATCTCCCTTCCGCAACGGCGGATGGGAAAAACGTAGACCCAGCCACGGAGACCCGCATGGCGGAAAAACAAAATCAGAAAATCGGACGTCGGAAGGTTTTCGCATCGGAGGATGAAAGCTAACGTTCTTCCGCTACGGCGGATGATCAAAGTGCCAAGCCTTCCACTCTGGTTACACACATCGAGTAGCAATTGAGAGATCGAACGTCGGAAGGTTTTAGATCGGGAGACGAAAGTTTGAATCTTTCCGCAACGGGGAAAACTGGCATGATAAAAGGTTCCGACTCAAAACTCCAAAGAAGTCGACAAAATCACTAGGATTGGGAAAAACCGAAAGTCAAAAATTGAAAACCCATCCGCAACGGCAGAAGAAAAAATCATTAAAGCTTCCGATGCCAAACAAAAAAGCGTCCGACGTGAAAAACCCAATGGGTCGAAAGTCAGCAGGTTTTTATTTCCGCAAAACGAAAACCCATCCACAACTGCGGAAGACCAAAGCTAAGATCCACCCACAACGGTGGAAAATCAAAACAAATCGTTTTTCGATTTCAGCATGTTTTCAAATGCGCTTAAGGGCAGCGATTAGAACTTGATCAAATAGTGGATGACTTAAGGCATCAAAGGAAGAAATCAAAACAATGGGTAGCTCAATCCAAGCACAAGCAACGTCTTTCTGAAAGTTCTTAGACCAATTTCAAGCAGAAAATCCAACTAATCCAAGCAAAGGAGGGTCCTAATATTTTTTAGAATTTTGGGAAATTGTTGCAGCTGCAACAAGATGCCGACAGGACATTAAAAAAACCTAGATTTTGACTCATGAATGCAATAAAGATAAATGCATTCTTTCTTCTGATGTTTTGAGCGTAGTGTAGAGTTTCCTTGGGGTTGAGGTGAATCAACAAGAATTTGAGTTAAAATTTGGCAAGTATAAGTGTAAAAGTAGATGGATGAGACTAGTCTTTTAATTGGAAATTGATTGGTAACTATATGTTATGAGCGAAGAAATTAAATCTCCACTAAATTAGCTTAAATTGTGAAGGAGGTGGTGTGGAATTAATTGTTATTTTGGACTCTTGCAAATTAGGGAGCACATTTTACTTCCTCTTACTATTTTTGTTTGATATCTTACAGGTCTACAACTTTTGAAGAAGACCATTGAGGAAGGAAAGCTTATGAGGATTAGTTCTTATGTCGCACAATTCATACATTACTTGTTTCTGAAAATCACATTCATTGGTACTTATTCTACAAAGATTATCTTTAAGTGACACTTGTTTGCATCATTTATTCATATTTACAGGTTCAAGAAGTATGATTTCTTTAGCATAAAATACTCTTTCAATGGAAGAGCAACTAGATATACTTGATATTTTTGGTATAATGCAATTGATTATGATTCTTCTTATGAAAGATGCAAATCATGGATTCCATATGCTTTATTATGATGTACCCCTTCATTTATGTTGAATTAGTTACAATGAGGTTTTGTAAGGACTTGGGTTGTATGTTTTAGACTGATAGTTGCGACCATGATGCACCCCACTTCAATTCGATACATGCCTTGATCAAATCTTAGTATCATGCCTTGTCCATCCCATGACCTCATGCCTCAGCACACTACTAAGTAGCTTCGATGAAAATATATGTTGTAGGTAAAAGTATGAAATAACAAGTAATATTTGTATAGGAAATCATCTCCAAAAATACTCCTCCAAAGTCTTTTAGCATGCAGAGCATGATTGAACCAGTCCAAACACTTGAGATCCCAACCTCCCATACATTTGGGTAGAGATATACTTTCCCAACATGGTAAATTAAATTTTGAATTATGTAAATTACCATACCATAAGAATTAGAAGATATTCTTTTGAATGTTATTGGTTACTGAGTTTAATGAAAATAAATTTAACAATTGATACAACTGAGAATGTGGTGACTAGGAAAGTATATGAATGCATTTTAAATGCCCATGTTCTACTGTGTCTTGGGTGATTTACAGCCCACCCTTGCTGAATTTTTTTTTTAACTATACAAAATCCCGTCGGTTATCCGACGAGTTGTGGCCCTCGTCTGACGAGGTTTCAATAAGACGACAAGTGCGATCCATCGGACATTAGACTAAGACCGTCGGAAAACCGACTATCCCCCGTCGGAAATCCGACAAACTGAGCGTTGCACAAACAACAAGGTGAACTCATACAATGGATAAATCATCATCGGAGCAATGACTAAAGAGTTGTTGTACATTCAACCCATCGTCGTCAAAAATCCGACAAACAGTTCCTATAACATTCAACGGCATAAGCCTGACATTTTACAAAGGAATTGTCTCACATTCGACAAAGAGAAGTCTAATTTTCGACAACCTAGGAGTCAGAAATTCGACGACGTAGTGATGAAATACTTTGGCATAGTATGTCGAAAATTCAATGGGTTTTGCATGTGGTCAAATATATGACGATATGCCACCGACGACAAAAAAAATTGTTGTTGTTGAATTACCGACAGGCATTTGTTGAATTTCAAACATGGTAGCCATCAGATTTTTGGCTCAAATTATGTTGTGCCAGTAGGCTTTTCTCCACTTTCTAACCTTGATAGATTATCAGGTCCTGATTTCAGTCGGCCTAGCTTCACAATAATTTTAAAATCAAATTCTTGGAATAACATAATCCATCAACATATCTTCCCCCCCAACACTAGCTTATTAACCAAATATTTTAATGCAGAATGGTCTGTAAACATATTGAAATGACCACCCAGTAAATAATGTCAGAACTTGTGGAGAGAATATACTAAAGTAATTCCTTCCCTTTAAGTAGTGGTATAATTCTTTTCTGCCATCGATAGCTTTCTACTAGCGAATGTAAGGGGGTGATCAAGAGAACCATCTCCTAGTTCTGCAAGTATTATGCCGAGCGCGACATATGACACATCGACATGGACATGAAAGTATTTTTTCTAGTATGGAAATACCAGTATATGTTTTGATACCATCTTATCTTTGAGAACATCCAGACTCTTTTGACATTGCTCATTCCATTGGAATTTAATATCTTTCTTCAACAATTTTTCCATTGGAGGTGTGACCTCAGCATATCCCTGGATGAATTTTCTATAATATCCCATATTTTCCAAAGTAGTTCTCAACTTCTTAACTGTCACAGGTGGGGGTAGGTCGGAAATAATTGCAATCTTGGCAGGTTCCATCAATATTTCGTCTCGATAGACCACAGGACCCAGCAAGATACCAAAAAGATCACAAAAAGTACACTTCTTCAAGATAAGAGAAATATAGAACTCTCTACACTAGTCGAGCATCATTATGATATTCTCAATATGATTTTTAACTAGCCCATAAACCATCCAATGATCAAAGTATACTTCAATAAATTTATGGATAAAATCTTTAAAAACAATTACTATTGTTCTAGAAAAAATAGCAGGGGAATTCTTGAGTCTGAATGACATTACCGCGTATCGAAGCAGCTGTTAATATTAAAAAATCTTTGTTATAACTATTTATGTATATTTTTGAATGTCTCCAAGAGGAACACATAGAATCTTGTACCGATATTCCTTTACAATATGTATTTGATGGTACCCAGAAAATCCATTAGTAAATGAGTACACTTCTTGTCCTCCTACTCTCTCTAATACTTCATATGTGAACGGGGTAGGGAATGGATCATGTAGGCATGAATCATTCAATTCCTCAGGTTGACACAAATACGAACTTCACGAGTTTTCTTGTCTTGAAAAGGCATAGGTCTAATTCATTCTGATTCCTCGACAGGTTCTATAATTCATGCATCTAGCATTCTGTCTAACTCTATATTGACCTTCTCCTTATATATCATATTTAGTCTATATGGTTGTTGCTTGCAAGTTTTGCATCGGGCTTCAACGGAATCTTCAATTCTCTTGGATCACCAATAACCCCCTTCATCTCTGAAAATTTAGTACTGAATAGATCCTGGAATTCATGCAATAAGTATGTAATCTTTCCTACTATCTCATCATCCCAATAGTCTCCAATATTGACAAATTTTGGGTTCTCTAGAGAACCAATACTCACCTTCTTTATTTTGAGGGGCTTCAAAAATTTATCATTTGATAAAATTGATCCTTCTACTGCTCGACTACCCTCATATTCAGGAATATGTATGTCGTGTGGATCATCAGATTCAAGAATATGTATGTCATTTAAATCCTCATATCCAGGCTTGCCATTTATGTTATAACATTCCATCCAATTATGAACTATCTCATTGCTCTAAGGAAAACTCGGCATCGAAACAGGGATGTCTTCAAAAATCTTAGTTCTGATAACTTGCAGAGCAACATCAATTGTCAGAATGTCATCAGCAAAGCTAAAAACATGTGTGAAACTGGTAGCTAGCTCTTCCCACTCGATAATTTCTTGTCGCAGCCCAATCAACGTATACCAGCTTCTTGGTATCATGTCCAAAGTATGTATGAATCAATGAACCCATTCCTGTTGCGGGGATGCCTTCCATGTCGTGCGAAAATTTTCAATATGCTCGATAGGATTTGTTAATATCGTATATTTTTATCTATTATAAGACATATTCTCACCAAATCATATTTCTAGCAGTCATTGGCATTGGGGCCATTCCAAAATAGATTTATTATCAACAACCCACCACCCGATGGGTGTAGCTTTCAATGCAACATCCAATTCTAATGAGTGATGAGGTTCCAATAATTTATCTTCAAACTCAATAAGAAATATATCTAATTTAGTTAATTCTTCATACAAAGGTAGATCACATGCATCGGTACCTACCCGTCGCACCAATTTCGTGATTCTTGCACACTTCCGCATTGATACTTAATGTAGTTGATTATGCCAATTCTCCAGAGCTTCTCCCGAGTTTGACGAACAAGAGCTTATACGTTTCCAAATTAGTTTACCATCTGTTATTGGGTTGACGTAGTCATCCATTGCAGAGGAATTATTGTAAATATTATCCAGATATCCATCTTGTCCTTCGTTTTTTAATTCCTCGACATATCTTTGTCATTCCAAAACATTAATTGGAGCAACCACCCGGAGTTATGTATCTTTGAATGATAATATTATCTTTTTGAAATTGATGACTGTTTGATTGTCGATATCCCAGTAAGTCCCTAGGAGTTTGGGATATGGGTTCATATCATCGAAAATATCTATGACTTTGAAATCTACGTAGGTCTGTAGTCCTTCCACATCAACAAAAAATCTATGTCAGTCGACCAATAGGAAATACTTTTAGTTGGTTGTCTAAACGTAGCTGAGTAGGAGACCATACTAGTCTCGACTTTCCCATGTTTTCCCATGTTTGTCTTGTTAGAATATTAACATATGATCCCAAATCTAGTATGATAAAATCCATATCATAGTCACCTATCTGAGCATTCATTCACAACTCACGACTAGTCTTCATCCTATTACCAATATGGTTAACTTTTTCTCTGGTCGCACACTTGGTTGAGGTTCCTCGACTAGATATGATAGTTCTTCCACAAAATTCTTATATTCTATAAGCGCTAAGCAGTGACTCTTAAAGAAAATTTTCAACTTGCTTACCTTCTTTGTCATCTTTCTTTGGAATAACTGACAAATCTTTGAGGAACTTCGAGGATTGTTCCATCATCCAATACTAGAACAGTAGTAGATGTCAACACCTGATTTATGTCAACTAAACCATCACATGTATCAAAGAATACTCCCTTTTATTTATGGACATCAAATGACACTTTCTTTTGTGTCTCCAGTCGAACTCTTGTATTTACAACTGTTTCACATTGATCTCCTCTAGTCGCAACACCTCCTCTTGTTACGACAATAATATTAGGTTCCTGAGGTTAGACAAAAATATTCTGAATATTTTAATTTACATTTGGTGGTTGGTTCTAGTTCCCCATGATTCTGTCTTTCCATTTAGCAATCAGTTGGGGACACTCTTCGACAATGTGGTCCAATGCCTTACAATATGAACATGTTGACATAGGATTAGTGCAATCTCTAGAAAAATGTCTTGGTTGTCCACAATATAACAAATAATTTGGCCCCTTCCACTACCAAATCCTCCTCCTCGTCCTCGACCTATAACAGGACCACCTCCCCTTGGTTGAGGGTACTGTGCCTGAGCTTGTTGGGCTTGCATATGTTCATCAATCTTCATCAAGTAGGTGTTGACCTTCTTCTCCTATAACAACTGGTATACTCGAGAGTCTTTCTCGTCATGACCCACATATCGACAGAATTTACAATATAATCTAGCAAGTACATTGACTATCTTCTGTAGATATAAACATTCCTCCGATCGATGACCTCTCATCTAGAAAATTCAACACCATGACATTCCTTGTGAATTTATGGTATTTTTTGCTCCCAATGCAAGATAATTCAAGAAAGCTAGACATGAATCATTATGGTGGCCTTCAGTTTTGCATCCTGTACACCAGGCTTCCTCCTGAATTTATTTTCCTTTATTGATATCTTGTATTTTCAACGTTATATTGGATAACTACGGCTGAATTTATGATCATTCTTGCACAAGTTTCTCCGACCGATGAAGCCTCCAATTTCATAGCAATCTCAAGAGCTTCACTCTGGGACACGATCTTTTGTTGCATCAAGGGAACAAGGATATGCGGTAACATTGCGGAAATAAACCATTATTTATGTTGAACTCAGACATATGGAAACTCTCGTTAGCCATCACAGTCTTAAATATTTGGCTGAATTCCTAAACAGACTCAGTCGGCAATTGCTTGATTTCTTTTAATTATGTGATACATTGCAACCTAGACTTTGGTTTCTTGAATTCCTCTATCAGTCCAATTTGGATCTGATCTAATCGCTTATGAGGAATATTTGTGGGAACCACAAAAAATTTCATATACCAATCAAGAGCATGACCCCTAAAGGTTGTGAAAATCAGGTCTCTTTTTATAGCTTCATCATGGACCTGTCGCACTACCCATACAACTTCACACAAGAACCAATTTTGCTCAGGGTCTTCCAACACATTCCCATTGAATATAGGAAACTATATTTCATTTCTAGACATTTTGTGTACTTGGGGTGTTTATTAATTTGAATTAAACGTTCCAATAGGAGTAAATTTTATAATAATCAAACCCATAGTTACCCATATTTGACATTTACTAATCATTTTTGTCATATTCCTATATTCCTAAATTCTTTACTATGCTAGTTGGCATCCACTTGCACCCAGAAGTCGACAAATGCTAAAATTGGCTTAAAGAGCGCTTTAGAAACATCTTGGAAAATATTCTGACAACTATGCAGTAATTCCATAATAGAAAAAGCACAGTTCTTCTTTTTCTGAAAGCGGCCTTGCTTTTAACAGTTTTAAGGCAAAAGGGAAAAGCTAGTGTAAGAGTAGCTGCCTAGTTTTTTTCCTTACACAACCTCCTTATTTTCTCCATCCAAAAGCATGGATCTGATCTCTTTTCATCACTTATCAGTTTGTACATCTCACTCATCCAATTTGTGATCATATTGACATATTAGGAAAGTGATTTATGCACCTATGGGGGATTTTGACTAGTTTGGTAAGCCTGCTTTTTGTCCAATTCGAATAACATCCTTATGATTTTGAATATATGATGTAATTATATATTTGGATAGCCTATTACTAGATGAATTTGGCTGATGTACACTTATTCAATACAGGATTGTGTTATGTTCCATATTCAGTCTCCTTTTTGTGGAATTTTGCATGTTTGACTAGTAATTTTGTGAGTATAATTGATCTACACCTTGGGATTAATTTCCACAGGAACTTCTTGACTACTATATCAACTATTACTATTACTATGATTTGAAAATCCAAACTTTGATGCACTTTTGGGTCTTATCTCAAATGTTGGACACGTATGCGAGGTTGTGTGTGTGGCGTAGTCTTGGTTCAGATATGGTGCTTCCTCTTATTCTTCAGATATTAGTTGATATTCCTCCTCTTAGTCACAATATTCTCCATCGATATGTGGTACCAACTCATAATCCCTTCTTTCGGTCTCGATACAACTTCCTCTTCTTGTCACAATCCTTCTTCTCTTTCCCGACCAAAATCTTCTTCCACTCCTTAGGCGTCCACCCTCTTGCTCATTCTCGCCATCAACTGAGAACATGTCAATTTATTCTGTTCATATTTTCCAATACTTTCTTGTGAAATAACCCAATCCCTCCATGCACAATGTTTTACTTGTTGGAATCCATCCTCAGGATCCCTTTTTCACAGACCAACATCCTTATCCACATCTTTAAATATTTTAAGTAACGACCTCGAGGTTCTTGGAATAACTCTCTTTTTGTCTCATTGTATGATTGTATAGTGTTGACTGTAATCTTACTAATATATCCCTCCATAATTCTATCAACCCAGAAGTCGACAACCCTAGAGATAGGATTACTGACTCTTTTTAACCGTTGGATTATTTGAGGATTCCACTTTGTGGGTTCTCCACCTTGAAAATGTTTCCTCTTAGTTTCTAAATTCACCAACCATTCATGAAACAAAATGGGAAATTCACTAAAGAAAATTTCATGAATATATAAGTAAATATACCTTTCTAACCATTCTTTCAGATTCATTCGCGATCCCTTACTTTCTTCTTTTGCAAATCCTCTTGCTTTGTAGTTCGCCAAATATTGAATCTTTGGTTTCGTCGAGTGCCAAAACATGTCCCCTTCACAATGATCTGGGTCCCAAAAATGGAACCATTTGTTGGCGTCGAATCCACTAACCCAAGTTTAGTCTTCCCTGCGTGTCCAAAAAATCCAAAGGCACAAACCCAACAGAGTGTAACTCCGTCAACAACACCTATGACGCAAGTGAGGTCTCACCTGAGATACCTATGGTGATTGCCATAACCAAGCTTCTGTATTTATAGAATGGTATTTCTTCATGGAAATGCTTAAACAAATTGATCGACCAAAAAAAACATAGATGGACTACTGTTGAAACATATATATCATAAAAATCAGACTAATCCGTCAACACATACATAGTATATACAAATATACAAAACCGTCGACACATGCACAGTATATTAAATATACATAACCATTAACACATGCGCAATATATAAAGCATACATATCTAAACCATAGTTTTTGTCAAGATTCCACAGTATTACATCAATATCAGTTACACCATAGTCATAAAGATTCAGACACAAAATAAACAGACATCATAGACACACAAATTTAACATGGAAACCCATACAGGAAAAACCACAAAAGCGCTCTTCATTTGTCATGAGTAATTGTGTAGAGCAATTTTGGTCTGCACACATAGCTTGCAGACTTCTCTCACGATCTTCTATAGAATAGATGATTTTTCTTTGTCTTTATCATGCTCTAATATCTTTTCTCGTTCTTGTTTTCTTCCTTACAATATATGGTGATGATCCACACACAACTTATGGATCAACCTAACCATAATGATGATCACTAAACCACAACAATGATCAACTTGACAACCAACACCCAACCTTATTACATCACTTAATGACTAACTGACCTCCACACAACTTATGGGTTGAACTTATATACTTTTCTCAACTCTTCTTATAATCTTCGACTAGTTCTCAATTAACAGTCAACTGACTCTCTAACTAACCCAAAACATCCTGCTAAATTTATATAATCGCCAGGGAAAATTTTAGGGGCAAAATTTAGCCCATGGACGAAATTATAGGGGTCACATAAAAATGGTGGGTGAATTCTTAATATAATTTCTTTTTTTTTAATTTAGTATATTAGCCCAATATTTATTAAACCCGCAGTTGTGAGAAATATAATAGCCAAAACCCTGAAAGAGGGAAAAATGAAATCGCCATGTCAAATATAGTATAAATCAGGATTTTGACCCCTTATTTTCGGTAATGGAGGCCAAGAAAAACTGGTTCGCCTCGATTTTCCAGTAATGGAGGGTATACCAATTAATTCACCCTCGATTTTGTGGACTAGAGGTAAAAATTAGGTATTTCTCCATCGATTTTCGGTAATGTAGACTAGTTCGTGTTTTGCTCATTTTAACACGTCATTCCATTTATGATTGGATGCATTATTTCTGGCTAGCAGTGGGCTAGGGATCTCCCCGTAAGGTTTATCAACCGGTTTATCCTTTTTTTAACCAGGTGTCTAGGTCATTACCATTGGTAATAGATATGTATCATTCCAGTAATAGAGGAAGTAACAAATAATTTACCCATGATTTCTAAACCATAAGGAAAATATCAGGTAGTTCACCCTTTAATTGAGGGTTTCAAGGAGTTATTTTAGACCATAGGGTTGGATTCAACCTAAAATTCACATTTCTACCTTCTTTGGCCATCAATTTTTTCTGCTCTTTGTATTTCATGGTAAATTGGGAATTTTAAGATTTCAATCCCAAATTTTTTAGATGAAGATTTTTTTTGTTCCAAAATGGTCCAGCTTTGGGGTAAACATGGAACAATTTGATAATTTGATAAAATGGAGATGATTTTGTCAATATATAATGTCACAAGAGGCAAAAATTCACCATGTAAAAATCTATAATCTTTTGTTGATTTCTATTACAAGTTTACAGTGGCTGAGTGGAAATCAATTTGACGGTGGTCGAGTGGAAAATATTTGTGTTTATTCAAAGTTCGTTGTTAGATTTTTAACATTTAAGCTATATGGTCTTAGGATCTTATCTGAGAGAATAACAAGCATAACAATCAAACATAAGAGACAATGAACACAAATATTTTCCTCAAGGAAACCATAAAGGAGAAAACCCTGCAACTTCCTCAAAGATAGAATCAACACCAAAAGTAAAACCCAAAGACAGTAATATGATCTCCCGACATCTGTAGTCTCTCTCTCTCTTGTCCTGGCTTCTTCCCTCTCTCTCAGTTATGCGCTACAACTAAGTGTGAGTGAATGTGTATGAATGTGTGTTAAATAGAGAGGCTCCCTCTCTATTTATACTAATTCCCGACTTGACAATAACTCACTAGGGCCTACTTCTCTAGGAGAGTCTAATAACCCTAGGGCCCCACAACTGTGGGGACTTTAACCCTTGATCAATAAGGAGGGTTATACTCTATGACTTTACATGACTTGTTTACATTACTGAATCTCTCAATTGGGACATCGGGGCATGACGTGACTCAATTACATTACAGATACTTCTCGAAATAACATCGGGGTACAATACATAAGATATACAAGTGAATACATTTTGAAGTTACAAATACATCAACACTCCCTCTTAACTAGGAAGGTATTCTCTCGACATAATTTATCAGCACAAGTCTCCTTCTCTGTATCATCTGGATCATCATCAAGTCATCTTCATCTTCAAGTCATCTTCATCTTCAATTTCATATTCATCGTTAAGTCATCTTCATCGTCAAGTCATTTTCATCAAGTCTAGATCATCACTGAATCTAGATCATCATCGAGTCTGGATCATCACTTGATCTGGAGCATCACTGGATCATCATCAAGTCTGGATCATCATCAAGTCTAGATCATCACTTGATCTGGAGCATCACTGGATCATCATCAAGTCTGGATCATCACTTGATATGGATCATCATCAAGTCTGGATCATCACTTGATCTGGATTGTCATTGGATCGTCATCAAGTTTGGATCATCACTTGTTCTGGATCATCATCAAGTCTGGATCATCACTAGGTCATCATCACTGGTGCTATCTCAATTCTACTCATCACGGGAAGTTCTACAGAGCCAACCCTTTTTCATGCTGGTTGTAGGCCTAGCCTTCATGTAGGTCTTCATCGTCTTCAGCACTTATATCTGACCATGCAATGAACCATGTCAAAAAGGCCCACCCAACACTTACATCTGACCATGGGAAGAACACATCCAATAACCATGTCAAAAAGCCACGCCCAACATTCATATTTTACCATGGGAGGAACACATCCAAAACCCATGTCAAAAAGGCCCAGCACTCACATTCAACCTCATCTTGTCAGAAAGGCTCTGCACTTACATCCAACCTCACCATGTCAGAAAGGCTCTACACTTACATCTGACCTCATCATGTCAGAAAGGATCTGTACTTACATCCAACCTCATCATGTTAGAAAGGCTCTGCACTTACATCCGACCTCATCATGTCAGAAAGGAACTGCACTTACATCCGACCTCATCATGTCAAAAAGGCTCTTCACTTACATCCAACCTCATCATGTCAAAAAGGTGCTGCACTTACATCCAACCTCATCATATCAGAAAGGCTCTGCACTTACATCCGACCTCATCATGTCAGAAAGGAGATGCACTTACATTCGATCATGTGGGAACACATCCCTCAATCACATCAGAATGGCTCTGCACTGATCATGTGAGAACACATCCCACAATCACATAAGATCATGTGGGAACATATCCCTCAATCACATAAAAATGGCTATGCATTGATCATGTGGGAACACATCCCACAATCACATCAGAATATCTCTGCACTGATCATGTGGTAACACAACCCACAATCACATCAGAGCATCTCTGCACTTACATCAGACCATGTGAAGCTCAGCCTTCCACCATGTCAGAAAGGCCAACAGACACATTAATTCCCTTTGGAGGGAACCTCGATCTGGAGAACACCAAGTTTCTCCCTTAAGTAATCAAACTTTACTCTGGCTAATGGTTTGTTCAGTACATCAGCTATCTACTCATCTGTCACAACATATTGGAGCTTCACTGCTCCTCTCTGCACCATATCCCTGATATAGTGACACTCGATCTTGATAAGCTTTGACTTCTCATGGATTACTGGGTTCTTCGACAACTTCACACAACTTTGGTTGTCATAATATATACAAGTAGCATCCATCTGGAGATCAAATAAATCAGACGGTATCTTTCTCAGCCACACTTCCTCACAACTAGCCGAACAAGCTGCAACATACTCTGCTTCGGTTGTACTCAGTGACACACAGGATTGCTTCTTGCTAAACCACGAGATCACACCTGATCCCATACTGAAGCAACACCCTGAAGTTCTCTTTCTATCAATGGCATTGTCTACCCAATCCAAATCCACATAACCTTCCAGTTTAATCTTCTGATCCACCTCATACTTGATCCCATAATCAATTGTACCCTTTAGGTACCTCAGAATATGCTTTGCAGCAATCAAGTGAACATATCTCAGATCCATCAGGAACTAGCCCAATATGTTCACAGCAAAGAAAATATCTGGTCTCGTATTCGTCAGGTACATCAAGGAATTAATCATCTGATAATACATCATAGCATCAACTGCTTCTAATGAAGCATCACTCAATAGATTCAGGTTCGATGCCATAGGTGTGGTCATGGATTTGCAGTCCATCATCCCAAACCTCTTCAGGATCTCTACTACATACTTCCCTTGTCCCAGGGACATTCCATCTGCATTTTTCCACACCTCCATGCCTAGAAAATAGTGCATCATACCCAAGTCCTTCATTTCGAACTTGGCAACAAGCTTCCTCTTTATATCAACAATCAACCCATCCTCACCTGTTACAAATATATCATCTACATACAGTAGGAGTATCACTGAGTTCCCTTCTTCAACCTTGTAGTAAAGGTTGGAATCCGCTTTACTCTTGGTAAAGCCCAAACCGAGTGGCTGCTCCACATATACTTGCTCTTCTACTACACCATTCAAGAAAGTTGTGTTGACATCCATCTTGTGTACTTTCCACTTCATTACTGCAGCTAAAGAAAGTATTGATCTAATGGAATTATATCTGGCTACAGGAGGAAAATTTTCTTCATAATCTATTCCTTCTTTCTGGGAGAAACCACAAGCCACAAATCTTGCTTTATATTTCTCTATGCTACCATCTGCAGCATGCTTGATCTTATATATCCATTTGGAAGTCACAACAGACTTCCTCTCTGGTCTTGGGACAACATCCCAAACATCATTCTTCATAATCGATTGATACTCTTCGATCATATTGTCCTTCCATTCTTTCTTTTCTGTCACTTCTTCATAGTTGGAAGGTTCTTTATCAATGAAGTCACATAATAGGGCTACATAACCGGAGCAAGACCTAGTTCTTTTCCTTTCTCTATGTATCTCTTCTAGAGCCCCATATCTTTCTACACCTTGGATATATTATTGTACCCAAGCAGGTTTCCTCTTGTGAGGATTCTTCTCCTGAGGTGGATCTATAGGTTATTCTATTTCTCGATCTTCTTCTGGAATTGCTTCGTTCATGGTTGTCTCATGAATTCTGGGTAATTTTGTTTCTACAGGTTCTTCAGCAGGTATCTTTCTAGATTTGGTGTAGACTGAGTCTTCGTCAAATGTTATGTCCCTACTGATGTTGATCTTCTTGAATCCTGGGAAGTATATTCTATAAGCCTTCGAGCTTTCAGAGTATCCCATAAGTATACCCTTCCTTCCTGAAGGATCTAACTTTGTCTTCTTTTCTTTTGGAATGTGTATGTACACTGGAAAGCCAAATATTCTGAGATGACTAACTTCTGGTTTCTTGCCAAAAAATATTTCTTCAGGTGTCTTGTTCTCGAGTACTCTATGTGGATTACGGTTCTATACATACACAATTGTTCTAGCCGCTTATTCCCATAGATGCATGGGAAGATCTTGATCATGAATCATTTCCCTTGCAGCTTCCATGATCATTCTATTCTTTCTTTCTACAACCCCATTCTGTTGTGGATTATATGGAGTGGTCAACTCCCTCTTAATCCCTGAATATTTGCATAATTCCTTGAATTCATTTGATGTGAATTATCCGCCATTATCTGATCGAAAAATCTTGATCTTCTTCTCTATGTGGTTTTTGATCAAGGCTTTGAATTCCTTGAACTTGGTGAATACTTCGTCTTTGTTATTCATGAAGTATATCCATGTCTTCCTAGAAAATCATCAATGAAAGAAACACAGTATACATACTCGCTTAATGAACTGGATGACAACGGACCACATACATCGAAGTGAATGATTTCCAAGATTCCTTTAGCCTTGCTTTCGCTACTTGGAAATGTCTTCTTTGTGTTCTTTCCTTTCGCACATCCCTTGTATACTCCTTCATGTTTTGCTTGTATTTCTGGAAGACATTCAATAGCTTTGCTTGCAAGTGGTAGTGCCCTATAGTATACATATGCAAGCCTTCTATTCCAAATTTCATTGGGTTCTACTGAGTCATGAACCAAAGCTTGTTCTGGTTGGCCCTCTAATCTGTATAGTCCTCCCTCTTGTTCTCCAATTACTACTGCATCATCAATAGTCTTTCCTTTTGGCCACGTGATGACTTGGTCATCTATAAATGCAACTCTTATACCTTTTGCATCTAATGCAGAGATGGAGAGAACGTTCTTCTTTAGTCCTGGTAAAAATAGGACATCCTTCATTTTCATAGACTTTCCAAAGTCTAATTTGTAGGAGGATTCTCCACTACCTTTTATTGGATACTAGTAGTCATCCCTAATTTTCACCTTGTGGGGTGATTCATGTTCTGATAGTTTCACAAATGATTCTTTGAATCTCGTCATGTGTTTGGAAGCCCCACTGTCTATAATCCAATCATTGCTTCCATGTGTGATGTTTCCCATGAGAGCGGAAATCAAAACATATTGTTCATCACTTGAAGAATCATCACTTTCTTGTTTGATACTCTTCTTGGAAGGCTCGTCATCTTCTGCAGCATGAGCATGATGTATTTTCTTGTTTCCCTTCCTCTTGTGAGATCTATCTTTGTTTCTAGGACAATCTCTTGCAAGGTGTCCTCTTTCATCACATGTAAAGCAAATGTACTTAGACAAATCTTTGTTATACTTTCTAGTGTTTTTCTTTTGGCGAGAGTGCTTACCTTTGTGATGGTCTATTCTACTTTTCTTGGATTGTACTGTGATATCTTGATCTTCACTTCCCATATTTTATTCTTGAGATGATATTCGAGCTTATTCTTGTGATCATTCCTCCCACAGTCTGCTAAACTTGACTAGATTCTTTCTGGCATAGATCCCTTCAATGAAAGAGTCCCATGCCCTAGGGAGACCATTCAAGGTGGTCATCACAATTTCTGCGTTCTCTACTTCTTCATTTAACGCTTCCAGCTGTTCCTTGATCTGAGAGACCCTTGTAAAGTAAGACTGGATGGTCTACACATTCTGGATCTTTACATTCTTCAATTGGTTTCTCATAGTCATCTTTCGGTTTATGTTCTTCCCTTCAAATAAATTGGTCAGGGCATCAAACATCTCTTTAGGTGTCTTTAGAGAGGACACCTGTGGTATGAGGTGATCCTTGATTGAATCAGCAATAATCCTCTTAGCCATGACCAATTTTTTCTTGTGTAAGGTCTTAGCCTCATCTCCCTCTGGAACTGGAACCTCTTCATTGATGTAAGAGTCCAACTCATTTTCTTCCAGGACCAGGGAGATCCTATACTTATAAGCTCGGAAGTTATCAGCTCCCTCATGTTTTTCATCAATCTTGGTATGATGAGACATCTTAACAGAGAACCTCAAATGGAAATGCAAAATATTTAGATCTTACCAGGTTAAGATGTCAGAACTGGATTTGGAGTTGAATTTCTGCAGCGCTGGTTTTCTGGTTCAGGAGCAAATTAGGGATTGACTTTCCCGAATTTCTACCCAACCAAAAACTTTGATATTGATCTCTAAACTTTGATTTTGTGGAGGAGATCAATCCAGGCCTGGGCTCACTCAAAAGTTCCACTTCTGTGGCAAGCCCTAATTTTCAGCAGTAGTGTCGAGTCAAAAACTGAAAATGCTCAGAATCCAATTCTGCTTTGACAGAAAGATGCGCCCTAGAGAGGAGAGTCATCCCAACCTCCTTTTACTGAAAATATGTGGAGAGAGATCCAAAAAGTAGGAATCCCTAGCTTCAGCAGCTGCACAGTGTCTTCTTCTCAGGTTAGCCCTGATACCATGTTATATTTTTAACATTTAAGCTATACGATCTTAGGATCTTATCTGAGAGAATAACAAGCATATCAATCAATCACAAGAGACAATGAACGCAAAGATTTTCCTCAGGGAAACCATAAAGGAGAAAACCTCACAACTTCCTCAGAGATAGAATCAGCACCAAAAGTAAAACCCAAAGACAGTAAGATGATCTCCCGACAGTAGTAGTCTCTCTCTCTCTTGTCCGGGATTCTCTTCTCTCTCTCTCAGTTATGCGCTACAACTGAGTGTGAGTGAATGTGTATGAATGTGTGTTAAATAGAGACGTTCCCTCTCTATTTATACCAATTCCCTACTTGACAATAACTCACTAGGGCCAACTTCTCTAGGAGATTCTAATAACCTTAGAGCCCCACAACTGCGGGGAATTTAACCCTTGATCAATAAGGATGGTTATACTCTATTACTTTACATGAATTTTTTACATTATTGAATCTCCCGATCGAAACATCGAGGCATGGCATGACTCAATTACATTACAGATACTTCCCAGAATAACATCGAGGTACAATACATAAGATATACAAGTGAATACATTCTGAAGTTACAAATACATCAACATTCGTTGCCACCTATAGTATTTTCAGAGGTTAGTTGCCACAGAACCAGATACAATTTAGTGAATTTTATGTGTCTATCATTATGTCCATCAAATTTGAGTTTCTCAGCTTCTATATCTCTTCAAGGCACATTATAATGCACGGAGGGATTTTTTCCATTCTCTATACCCATCATTTTTATTCAATGATTTTTATCTGTAAAGTTTAAACTAAATTGTTTGGGATTTTCATCTCCTTAGAATGATTTTCCTCTATTGGTATGATGTCTTTTATATGATTTATTGAAGGAATACAAATTGAGAGTGATGACATAATTCCATAATTTTTGGTTAAGAAGATCCATGATGCAATCAAGGTGTTTCATGAGGGTTCACATTCAATAAAAATAATTCTTTAAACGGTATTATGATAGCAGGTTTTTTACTCTAACAGGAAATTAGGAGAACGTTTCTCGTATAGGATAGTTTGCCTAGATTGATTTTCATACAGATAAGTTGCATGGTATTGTCATCGAGCAGCAAGATAGTGATGGAGGAAGTGTTGTATGGGGTATTTTAAGTGAATCTAGTGATGATAAAATCAATGGCATCCATAAGGTAAAACTGTGGAGTGTTTATTTGAGGTTGGGTCTAGTGTTTCAGGGGTTCATAATTAACACCAGCAACATAACTTTTAGGGGTAACACAAAGATTGAGCTCACTGAGGTTGTTTTTTAATCTAACCATAAATTGGCAAAATGTTTCTCGTTTAAGAGTTTTCCTATACCGTTTTTCATACAGATAGGTTGCATGGTATTGTCATATAGCAGCAAGATAGTGATGGAGGAATTGTTGTATGGGGTATTTTCAGTGAATTTAGTGATGATAAAATCAGTGACATCCATAGGGTACAACTGTGGATTGTTTATGTGAGGTTGGGCCAGTGTTTCAGGGGTTCATAATTAACACCAACAACATAACTTTTAGCGGCAGCACATAGATTGAGCTCAGAGAGGTTTTTTTACCACATTTAGTATCCAGATATTTTGAAGAGAAATCATTGATCCGGATATTGATTATTGCAGAGTTTCCCATGAAAAATAGCATCAGTAAAAATATTTTATAATATTGAGGTATATTCAAATCAACACAGAATGCCCCTACCCCCCCCCC
>LPNX010829041.1:264342-313586 GCA_001517045.1 Pseudotsuga menziesii
TCCTTAGGTAGATCAAACACAATGGATGTTGCATATTCCATGCAGCATGTTTATGATAAGGAGTATGATCTTCTAGGTTCAAAACATGCAAGTGAGGAAAAATTGCACTGCGAAGTTGGGATTCTTGTAGAAGTATTAGAATATTTTTCAACAAAAAAGTCTTAATTATGCTAAATTATAGAACAACAGGTCAAATGAGGTAGGGCGCTCCTTAAAAGCATCACTTTTACTATATTTAACACACCTTATCTTATTATATTTTTTTCCTTAACCTTTCCCATGCATCTCATAATTTTGAAGGTTTCTCTTATTAGGAACTTCACCCTATTTGTCTAGCATGAATTGCATGCGAATGGCCATTAAGGAGAGTAAGGTTGGCAGTTAAACTTTGCTCTTATTTTCCTTTTTAATAAACTTTCATGTGACGTTCCTATACTGTTGGATCATATGCATGCATGATGATAAATTCTTGGCGAAATTGATTTGGTTAATCAATAGTTAGAGTGATAGCAGTGAGTAAAACAACAGATAAGGGAGAAATATAGTAATGTCAGCACTGAGTTTAGTTATCTCTTATGGGTTCTATCATTGGAAAATTAGCATAAACAACAGTCTTATAGCATCTACATGTTTATAACAACAATATAATATGGTATTGGCATTATAAAATCAATTGCAAGCTCGATGCAAACAAGGAGTTAGTTATATGACTGATTTTTAAAGGGGATCATTGAGGCTTGGTATAATGTAAGATATGGGAAAATGACATCAGTGGAATTGAAGGAGAGATGAGGTGGATAACAAAGTGGCTAGTTATCTTTGTGCATATGTATATTATTGTATGTACTTTGATAACCTTATTTCCATGATGTGGTGAGGAATTTAAGAAGGTGAGGACATGCTTGGAAAAGAGAGGAGAATAGTTGATAGGATCTTGGAGCTTATCTAGTCCTCTTGTAAAGATTCAAGTGTTTCAGTTGTGTCTGATGGATGGATAGATTGTGCTCGTAGGTCATTGTTGAATGTCACTTCTCCTTCACCAGTGGTTTCCATGTTCATATCTGCTCAAGACATCTCCTTCCAATACAAGATAAGTTTCACTGAGCAATTCTCTAGGATGCAATTGAGAACACTAGACCTTACATTTTAGTGCAAGTGATTAGAAATGATGCACCTGTTTGTAGTGTTGTGGGATTGATGTTTGAAAGCAGGTACCTTGATATCTTTTGGAATATTTGTATAGTCCATCCATTGAAACTTGCATTGCATCAATTAATCAATGACACTCCTTGGATCATATAACCTACTGAGCAATACCATCCAAATATTAAAATTTATCTTAGACTACCACATTTCTCAAGCTATTTTTAGACAATTTATGAATTAGAGTCATTGGAAGTAGTTCAGACTAGAGATGCCTCCAACTACATATGATGAAGAATCTTGTAAAGGTCATGGAAATTCCCCCCATTATAATTTATTATTCTTCATTTTCTTATATGTTGATGTTGTTTTATCTTCCATTAAAAAGTGCTAGAATGACAACTCGATTCCTAGGAAATTTGTTTTAAGAAGAGAGGTCAAGAGGTTAACCTCATTGAAGTAAGGTGATAGCTTTTAGTATGACCAAAGAGGTAATATTCAAACTCCTTTTAACTTTTTGGGTGATAGGTCATGAAAACTTAAAAATTATTTGGGAATGTAGTTCATAAGACCTACTTAAACATGCTTCTTGCATCCCTTCTCAAGATTTGTAAGGGATATGCTACTTTTTCTATTTTTGGAGAGTGTTTGTGTCTCTAATTTTAGGACACTAGGGTGCTAAGATGCATGTCTTGAATACAATTCTTAAGTTCATTGTTCCTTGTAATGTCTTTAAGGTTTGGGGTCCTATTCTTGTTCATACTAAGTAGGTATACATTGAGAGGGTACAAACAATGATGCTCCAAAAGATTCTTTGATGTAAGAGGATAGTTTCTCGGTCTGTTGTCCAGATGGAGTTTGATACACAGCCTTTTCTTCTTGACATTTTCTATTGGTTTACATCTTACTTGCATCAAGTTTGTTGGATATTTGATGCGAGAGAAGTTGATATCCATATCTAACTCTTTTCTCCTCCTAGAAGTTGGAGACTATTTACATACTCACAAGTGGTACTAGTATCCTAATGTCCCATTTTTTTACTAGTCCTTACATATTTTTATTAATTGACCACCTTATTTGGGTCCTCACTTCACATTCCTGCCAATCATCTTTCCACCAAAGAGAAAATTAATGAGGCTAGTATGATGATATAATGTTTCCACATTACTTGGATAGGCTAATATAGGACTCTTAGCATCAAAACTTTAGCAGGATTATCCTTTTCAAGGGTATCATCAATTGTTTCATTTTTTGAGGTTTCCTCTTGGGAAATGCATAATCTACTCACAACAAGTTAGGGTCAAGGAAGATCTTGACATCCCATATTCCAAAGGATTGGCATATTTGCAAAAAATTTCTTTGAGGTGGAAATTGAGGAGTATTTAGCTCCTCATTGCCTTTTCTATTAGGGGATCTAAGGTAAATTTGATATTCTATTTATGAGGAGAGGAGTAGATAAGTTAGTATCTATAATTGAGACAATTTTCTCCATGGTGTCATGCCTTTCCATTAACACCATTTTTGGTGTGGTGGGGTATGTGGACAATGGAGCATTTAGACACATGACCTCCAACAATAAGTATTTCTACAGACTTAGAGAATAAGATACATGCATATAGGTGGAGCTTGTTGATGATGTTGCATATCCAGTGACTGGGATGCATTTTTCCTAATTCCTCATGCCTTCAAGTGATGTTCTTGAGTTTCTTAATTTCGTGTATGTTTCTAGTTTAACATTGGAACTTATTTCAGGTTCTTGCAATACAGAACTATAATGTATGGGTGGGTTTGATGATTAGAAAATGCAGTGTTGATATTGGTCAAGTTTTGGCCAGAGGAGTGTTAGAAGATCCAGTAAAGCATGGTGCTTTAGTGCATGATAGTTGCACTCTGTGTGAGTTATGGCACACATTTGGCCATGCACTATGGCACACTACCTCTCTTGAAGGAAGTGGTACAAGGATTTCTAGACTCCAGGATTGAGGAGATAGAAGTGTGCAAGGGCCACACTTGAGATTCATGGCACCACTACTTCCTCAAGAAGTGAGAAAAGATCAAGAGAGATTCTTGATTTGATTCATTTATATGTTTGTGGACCAATTACTTTATCCTCTTTGATAGGTCATTTGTACTATCTCTTTTGTTGATGATTTCTCTAAGAAGACTTGAATTTATTTTATGAAGACAAAGGATGAAGTGTTCAATGAGTTCAAATAATTCAAGGCCTTGGTTGAGAATCAAATCGGTCAGAGATTAAAGGTGTTGAGGTCCAATAATGGAGGAGAGTATGCCTCCAAGGACTTTGATGCCTTTTGTATAGAAGCAGAGATCAGGAGGGAGTTAGTAGTGCCATACAACCTGCAAGCTGCAACCAAGTGAGGTTGCAGAGAGGAAGAACCTCTCTATCCTTGAGACAACCAAATAAATAATCCATGACATGGATTTGTCTATGTGTTTATGCACATAGTCATGCAACACAACTATTTATATTCTGAAGTTTGAACATATGTCCTGATAGGATTTTAAAGGATAAGGCACTAGAGGAATCCTTTACTAGTGAGAAAAATAAGGTATCACAATTTTGTGTATTTGGTTGTGTTATGTGCTTGAAAAAAACAGGACTAAGTTTGAATCCTTTAGCATCAAGGGTATATTTATTGGTTACAGTGATACCTCGAAGGCTTACTGAATCTGTATTCCAGTAGGGTGGAAAACAGTAATAATTTGAGATGAAAAATTTGATGAGGATGGATGGTCCTTGAAGTATTGACTCTCAGGAGCCTCAAGTAAAGGTTAAGGAGGTAGATAAGCATGCTTTCCCAATGGCTGATCAGAAAGAAGAAACATCATATTTAGGTCAGATAGGTTCAATTGAAGGAATAGAGGCTAGAGGCTTCAGTACCATCCATATCAATCAGGAAGCCGAGATGACTTACCCAAACATTTTAAGAGGCACAAGAACAAGTAAGAGTACCTAAATATACATTTTGGGTGTTAATCCTCCTAAGAAGTTTCTGACTGATGTTGCATGATGTCTTCTATCACTTTCTAGTGGCGATGAAGCAGTTAAAGAGAAGGTGTGGCAACATGCTATGATAGAGGAGTATGATGCTTGGGATATAGTTCGAGAACCCACTGTACAATTAATGATTGATTCTAAGTATGTAATCACTGATGAAGCCTTCCTTGAAATAGGTAAGTACACCTTGAAAGTTTTGGATAATTGAGATAAATATGGAGTAAATGTTTTTAGTGAAGAACACCTTCCTTGTAAAGAGGAAATGTTAACTTTAGCTTGTTGGTCCAAAGGTGACTCTCTTTCAGTTTGGTGTGCTTCAGTATATCCATCATGCCTCGATTGCAGTATAGAGGTATGTGTGGGAAGGCAAAACAACCTTTAGTAGCCATCATTCTAATAGAGGCACATGTATTGTCATTCGTATTTAGAGTGCTTTTCCAATTTAGGAAGTCACTACCCTTTCTTAATTTAGATGTTCTTTTTTGCTTTAGTTTAGATGTTTATCTTTAGTTGAATTGCGGTTCCAGTGTCCATATTTGGAAAGTGGATGGATTAGGGAATCTCTACAATCAGGAAGCGTGCTATCTCCTACATTAGAAGGTGCATGAATCTAACTAGCCTTCTCTAGAGGGAACTCTTATTTAGGAAATTGTCCATGTAGGATGGGTGCATTAGTCTGGGAATAATTAGGGTTAGGGTTTCTATTCTTATCCTAGGTGCACCACAGCGATGGGATGGTTTAATTTTCATAACCCTATTTTCTCTTTCTCTATAAAGAGAGATAGGCTACTCTATAGAAAGGACAATGAGATGGGGATAATATTTGAGCTAAGTTTTGCTTTGTAATTCTATCTTTTGACAGATGTGTGATTGAGTGCTGCAATGGTTCTTTCTGTCATAATTTACATAATGAATATTTTATGCAAAGTTTGTACTAATAGTCCGTTGTTATGAGTTTTCCATTTAATGTAGTGTCTACACTTGTGAATTTTACATTCAAAATATTCGAGTCTCAACGAACTATTTTGAGAGCAATTTAGACAATTTTTAGATAGAATAGTGTTCATAAGAAGTGCAGATCGTGTATCGTGAATTAAATTTCAACCTTTAGATCCACATAGCATTTTCCCTCGTATTGCATCATTGGAAAGCGCTCCTAGTTATGAAATAATGGAATTTAAAGACTTCTAGATTGCATATTAGATTGTGTCATAAATGGCCCATTGTCATCTTGTTTTGCAAGGCTGGAATTGACCTTTCTTGTTATTGGCTTGGGGTTAGTTGTAACCTCATTGTTACCAACTTGTAGGCATTTGAGGAGCTTTCCCAGTCTAGTCTTTGTGTTTATTATAGTTGTCATGAATTTCCTTTATAGATTTTTTTCACTTGTGTATACTTACAACTACTTTTTATTCTCGTTCTTTTTGTTTTTTATTGGAATTGCCTAACACACTTGATTTTTATATTTTATGATGCATCTTCTGTTCGTATTAATCAACTTTACTCACTTGTGGAAATTAATATTGTTCGCTTTCTCTCTTTTATTTGACATAAAATATTGCTTTGAAAATTAATGATTTCTAAACAATATTTTAAAATATTTCATTCACTAAAAGACAGGTTGCACATGCAACCTCCTCTAGAACTAGAATTGTCTAAACAATACTACAGAAAAATGACCTAGATTATGCCAAGACACTTGATACAGATAGCAATTTATAGACATCAGTCCAAAATACCAAGAATCTGAAGAAAAACGTTCAAGGGAAGAATTCCTCAGCAGAAACACTGGATAACCAAGCCAACAACCAATGGGGCTCATTGTGATCATTTAGTGTTGGATCCCAGATTTTATTAAGAGGATCAACATAAAAAATAGATTCTTCCCAACCATCATTTCTTGGCTTGGGGGATTCATGGTCTCAGAGATGGCCAACACCAGGGTCAGAATTCCTAAGGCCTGGCGAGCAATTCCTAAGGTCTGTGGACCTGTGTGCATTTTTGTTGTGCAAGCATGTTTGTCACCAATCCTATGCAGGCATATGTGGGCATTTTATTTTTCCTACTATAGGAATTTTCCTTTGCCAACTGCAGGAATTTTCTTTGCCAATGTGGGCATTTTACTTCTTCATTATAGTCTTCTTCATGCATGCTAAGATATTTCCATATTTCATCTTTTATCAAATTTTCTTCAGATTTTAATCCAATATAAATACTAGAACTGTTATCTTTTGAGATAGGAGGTGACATGCCATAGCTTCTTTCTCTATTTGAAATAGAATCATAGTTGGAATCTACATATATAATATCAATTTCATATATAAATCAAAGTAATGCCAAATATTCCAACAACTGAAAGTAATTGCACTACTTTACTGCTTCAAGGCTTCCATAGGCAGAGATAGAGTTCTGAGAATACAATGTCATCGTGGAATTCAATTAAAAGTTAAGAAAGACTCCTTTAAGCCGATATACATGATCCACAGAGGTCACCATGCATGAATTAATACATTGTTGTAGATGCACACTTCATGTTCATTTGTTGACTGGTTTAGAGCACTCCTTTTTATGGCCAAGTTCATATGATCACTTCAAAAATTACCTTTGTTGGGTCTGAAAATGACCCTTTTTCTGCCACAACTATTGTTCAACTAGTACTATAAAATATCTTCAAAAATTGCTGGAAAAATCACCTTCACATTTGTTATATTTCCTTTATCATGTAGGTAACTTGGTTTCTATCCATCTGCATGCCATAGTAGGGCTATGTCTGGGTTTCCATATTCTTGTCATGTCACCTATTCTCTCAATAGAAAATAAAAAAATTCAAATTTCATCAAATAATATTAATATTGTTGCTCCAATTTCCTCATGTTCTGTTGCTTAGAAACATTCATTATGAGGTTGTAAAAAGAATCACTCAAACCCCAAGTCATAGATATGCTACGAGACTATCATAAATATTGTTGTGCAGGAATAAACACCTTATAACCAAAGGTTTGGGGTTACCAACATACTCATGAAACTTGCAGGCAATTGACTCTAGAGTGCAATAAAAGAAATAGGAGGATAGGAAAGACTCACCCGATACACGACGGTTGATCCTAGCTTATCCTCTTCCGCTCTGCTTCTCCTCCAAAGCCTTCAGGGATGCTTCTCCTTCACCTGTCAAAATTCAATCCTCCAAATGCAAGATGATACATATATATAAACAGGTTAGATAAATCATATACAAAATGTTGAAACATAAATATTTATCAAACCACAATATATGGGAGACATTCAAGACACATATGGAAGAAGGATTCTCTTTATTAACAATAATGAAAGAGTTTAGATTACAACCCAACGCCTGAGACAAGGGCTCCTCTGCAACCAAAGGATTCTGAGTTCCACTGCTCCAAAGACTTCTGTATAAACTCCACCAGCATAACTTTGCTCTCCAAGTGTATGTGACTAACACCCTCCCCAAGGCCTATATTTATACTTGGTGAAATAAGGCAGTTTCGAAGGTTGAGGAGGTTGAGACAGTTAAGGTGATTAAGGTTAAGTGCTTAACTAATCTCAAGTAATCGCGAGTTTTTATTTTAAATTTCAAAGGAAGGTGTACGCGGGTATCAATACTGGCAACTTGCGTATGACACGCGATTTGCTCTAAGGGTAACCCGCATACAAATCTGTACACGAGATGCAATAACCGACACTCACTTACAACACGTGAGTTTCATATAAGTAGAGTCGTGTACAGGACTTGACATATTTTAAAGGTAAAAATAACCAGCTGGATGGATGATGAATGTAGTTCTTAATAATCCCATCTATAGTGTTTTGGGAAACCCTCAATCCATAAATGTCCTTTTGTGTGCCAACATAGCGAATGTCGGCACTCGAACGGAGAGGTGGCATTCATGTGGATAACAGATGCCCCCTAATGTGTGAGGTCAAAGGGAAACGATGGCCAAAATACATTATAATCTTAATCTTTGGAGAACTCGGAAATCCAATGGAGCAGAGGGAGTACCTGAAACAAATACATAATAATGTCATATACAAAGTTACATCTGAGGATGCTATGTTCAATTTACTAGAACACTAGCTCCTTTACAATATTTGAGTACATCATATGATATGTGTATGAAACCACGTATATTACAAAGGTGGATCGAATCCACAATATACAATAATGATGAGTCTTCAAAGATCTGGAAGCTGTGTATATGAATAGAACATAATCTTACACAACTTAGTCCATAGGTGAGGAACTAAGGTCTTCATAAATAATCCCAAAGAACCAGTACAATCCAAGCCATGTGAATAATGGTAAGCTGAAGTCGAACATGGAAAGGATTCAACAATTTGTCAATCAATAAGTGATAATTGACAACTAAAGCAAAGGAAACCACCAATGATGAAAGTGAATCCTGAGGTACAAACGTTAAAACTCTAGGTCTTCGCCATCAGGAAGTACTAAAATAGAACCATGATGTGATAAGGAAGGCAATAGATCCTCCATCGGATCACATGAGTGACTAGGAACTGGGCAAAAGAAGGGAGACACAATAGATAACAGATATAACAATGATGGGATCATGCTATAGATCAGACATTGGGTAAAGTCCTTGAACAATGAGCACAACACAGAGATGACCCAAGGCAGCGTTTAACTTATAGATAGAACAACTAGACCTATCTGTCATGTAGGAGACATGATCAGATTCCCTAGGTATAACGGACAAGAGGAGGAGTAAGAAACTCAAGGTAATAGCTGAACGAAAAAGTAATCACTGAAACATGGATATTGGAAAAAACAAAGAGTGTTATGTTCAAGGAGGATATGCTGCCATTACTGAAAACAAGAGAAAACTTCTTCCTTACCTTCCCTGTTAAATTTTAATGAGTCCAGGAAAGTTAACTCGGATCCCTCTTCATTTTTTAACAAGCTTGAAGAGATGGGAAAATAATGCTTGATAGTGTCATTGATTCGTGGATTTAATGAGCCCGAACTAGTACATGCTCAGTTGGTGTTTTCACATTTAGAGAGTCTGAAAACTCCAAAGAAGACTCCAGGGGGGTCTTTTTTCATCCAATTTAGTCTCCTGAGGATGAAAAAGTATAAAACATACCACAGAAGATCTCTCTTAACTTCCGTAGAAGAAAAGGTTAACCTTTTTCGTACTTAGTCAGGGAGGTCCGAAAAAGGTTAAATTACCACCTACCCAACGCTCCTTCCAAAACAGCATAAAATAGCTTGAGTTTTGCAAGTGTGAAGGAAAGCAAGATCACTCGGAAAGATCCATTTGGTTACGAGAAATGGGGCTTACAACAATAAACTCGTTGCTTTGTTCTTAAGTGTTTAATGAGCATGACAAAGACACAAAGTACACTCGAAATCTTTTTCATGTTTAGGTCCAGAGCACGAAAAAGAGAAAACTAAGCTCAAACCGGGTGTTCCTTTTCCGTAAATTTAGTCCCTCAGGTTCGGAAAAGTGATAAACCAATGCCTGAGAATACTCTTCTCAATTCAAAAAAGAAAAGAGAGCGATCCTTTCTCGTATTATTCTGCATGGTCCGAGAAAGATATAACCTACCACCAATGCAGATGCTCATTCACATATTCTTAACGAGCTTGAACGAACGAGTTAACTCGGCAGTCAAGTCTATTTTGAAGAAGTCAGACCTGGGCCTAAAGAAACTCCATAAGGGCGAGGAGTCCTATAAAGGGAGAGCTTGTAAAAAGAGATTCAAAAGAAGCTCTATTTGGCGTGTAAAATAGCTAAAAGGAGACCCCTATACCTGAAACAGTTGCGGCATGAGCACCAAAGGAAAACATAGGCTAAAAAGAAGGATACTCATGAAAAAGGGTCCTATCCACGGAAGAACAATGGTAAAAAACAGGGAACTAATGGTTAATGATACCATAGTCCATGGCAAAAGGTTGATTGCTAAGGTTAATGTGGATTGATTAAAAGGTGCCAAAAATGTATTGGAAATGAAAAAACCACCCTATTGGAGCAACAACACTTTGTAATAGTGAAAAACCTGTTCCAAAGCATAAAGAAATATGGTATTAGTTGAATAAAATTTCAAACTATAGAAAAAGACCCACTTAAAGAAATATAATTTCTATAAATAGTTGAAAAATCAAACAAAACTCACCATTTGAACTTTTGAGCCATAAAAAGCAAGTTTATCCTTCTACCTTTATTCGATCATTGTGGACATTTGAACCGACGAAATCGAATTCCGCAAGATGCAGGTAAGCCTACACCCTGAGCTCTTCATTTTGATCCAAGCAATTATGAATTTTGAGTCTTAATTCCATTAGTAAAAGCATCCTAAAGATGGCATGGCGCATACGCAGGTTGACAGTGTGAAGATTCACGTACACGGGTTCTGTATGTGAGTTGCCTATATAGATAGTCACGTACAGTACGCGACATGTCTAAATAGACAGTCGCGTGTGCTACGTGAAGGACAAAAGGCCAAAAATAGTCAAAAAATTTTGGATTTTTATATGGAATTACTGAATCAAATTACTTGTTTTGCTAGGTGAAAAGATGGTTCTGGAATGGAGGGAAAGAGAGCATGAAATAATGGACCAAGCAGCGCTCCAAAGTGTGCCCACTATACAAGCATTGCGAACAAGTGGGATACTAAAATTCTTTTGCACATCACCCATGCGAGCCAATGTCCGCATACTTGAGTTCATGGTAAGTTATTGGGATCATGACTTGGGGATGTTCAACCTATAGGGTGAAACCTTAGAGATTACCACTGAGGACATGTATTTCATAACTGGTATGTCACATCGAGGAGCACCGGTTAACCTAGAGGGCACTGGCAGGGGCGGTGACCCCTTAAGTGTCCAAAACTATATAGATGTATTTTGCACACCGGGTACTCAAAAAAGAGGAAGCTGCGTCCCTTTTGTACATATCAGTGACTTTACTCTACAGGTACTTACTAGCACCATCGTGAGGATTTCAGGATATTATTCTTTACATTTGGCTACACGGAACCAAATGAGGTTGGCAGTTTACTGTTTCCACGATGCTCTCTATGATTGGTGCTCGAGAGTTGTCCCTATCATGAAGAGACAATTTTCCAATTGCAAGAGAGGAAGGCGGAAAAACTTTGGTTATGCAAGCATATTACTGGCCTTATTTTTCGAGAGAGTACCAGCATTGAGCCCTGCCATACCTCTACCGGTCAGATCTCCATGTCAGCCGAGGATGAGCAGGTGGGGAGGCATCTTCCTCCGTCAAGGAGGAGGAAACACAATACATAGTGTATATGGTGATGATTTCTATACCTGGTGGGAACGACAGCTACCGACACTGGAGCAGTTTCCATATGCTGGTATGGACTTTCGAAATGACCCAGACCTTGTCCTCCTTCCAAGAGGAGCATGGGGTGAGCTAGGTAAATAATTTTTAAATTTTATCATTTTTCAAATTTTTATGAATTTTAAAATGATAGATATATACATGTGTACAAGTCTTAATCCTATAAATGTATCAAAATGCAGATATTGGACCGGTCCCCCCTGAAGGGCACCCACGCATGTTTGTTCGTCCTGTCATAGGCGAAGACCCAAGACTGATCAGGGTTCTAGAGGGGAAGTTGGCCAGGCTGACCCAAAGAGTACCTACCTTGCGGATAGAGCATATCCCGACTACCATGCAGGAGTTCGTAGTTGGAGTTCCACCAGTTTCCACATTTTTGTATATTTTGTATATGACGAGATCTGAGGATCAGACTTGACCTATCTATGAATAGATATTTTACATATATATATATATATATATGTTGTTTGGTGACGGTTTATTTACAAATGTTTTTCATATGTTTGTTGTATATCTTTATAAAATGTGTGTGATATGCCAATCTAAAATGTAATTAGCATATGCATCAGTCAATGAATTCTGATTCAGCGTGGAATATGATTGAATGTAATAACCTCAAAATGTCTTTCGAATAAATGAATTTGCATGAACTGACATAATAAAATAGGATTTTGTACCTGATAAGCCCGATTGAGCTGGGAAACCACCAACTGAGAGTCCAGATAGACCTCAAGCTAGGTAATACCACGTGACAAAGCATCCCATAGGAGCTCAATTATAGCCCTATACTCAGCAACATTATTAGAAGCAGGACCTAGACAAGCGCCTCCCGCGGCAACAAGCTGTCCTGAGGGAGAATAAATAACCCATGCTGCCGAAGCTAGGTTACAAGTGTGACAGCTGGCGCCATCAGCAAATCCTATATACCTTTCAGGAGACATCTACAACAACCAGTAGATAGTATAAAAAAAAAACCAACAATCTAATGTACATAAAAATACAGACAAGAAAAAGTGCTAAGCCTAAGCATAGTACTTCTTCAGGTAGAGCCTATTTCTAGGCTCAGGCAGCTTGTTCCCATCAAAATCAACTAACGCATATGCGCCCTTACTCAATCATTTCTACACGACATAAGGTCCTAACCACATTTCCTTGAATTTTCCTACCCCCAGGGGTTCTTTTTCTTGGTCCCAAAGTAAGACAAGTTCCCCCTCAGAGAAAACCCTAGGTTTGACCGATTTATCATACTGAGTTTTGACCCTATTTTTATGAGCTTGATTAGCAGTCACCGCATCTCTACGATGTTCATCAAGGTGTTCTAAATGTACCAGACGTTCCTCAAGCTCAGTCATATCAAGTAACACATGAATGGCTATCTTTAGAGACAGGATTTCACATTCAATTGGAGTAACTACTTCCACTCCATGAACGAGTTGGAAAGGGAAGAAACCTGTAGCAGTTTTTACGTTGGTTCGGAAGGCCCAAAGAGCAGGATATAGCATGATGTGCCAGTTAGAACGGGCTGCATCAATTGTACGTTTAAGGATAGTTTTTAAAGTTTTGTTGACAGCCTCAACCTAACCGTTTTCCTGCGGATAGTATGAAGATGAATGTTCTTGTCTGAATCCGAGCATAGTAGTCAGTTCCATCATCATGTTATTTTGAAAATGACTGCCATGGTTAGTGACAATCACTTTGGGTATACCAAACCATGCGATAATCTGATTGAACACAAAGAAATTTGTTGTTTCCCCGTCGGCTTTAAAAGTAGGCATTGCCTCTGCCCATTTTGTAAAATAATCAACAGCGACAATGATGTATTTATGCCCTCCAGCCGAGGCTGGGTTGCATGTCACGTAATCGATCCCCCATTTCATGAAGGGGCCTACCGAGACAACGGGAAATAATGGAGCAGGATGTGACCGCATTTTCTTGGTGTAAAGCTAACACGGATGACAGTGCTTCACTGCTTCCACACAATCTTTAAAGATTGTGGGCCAAAAATAACCGGCACGTAATATCTTCTGGGCCGTTGCTAACCCAGATAAATGACCCCCACACTCTCCGCTATGAGAATCATTCAGGACAATCTCCACTTCCTCATGGGTAAGGCAACGATGCAAGATGGAATCTACCCCTCGTCGATATAAGGTATCTCCTATAATGATGTAGTTCTTCGCATGAAGGCGTAGTTTACGTCGTTCTTCCCTTGAGGAAGTTGCAGGGTACTTCAAAGTCTAGAGATATATAAGAATATCTCCATACCAATGATCGGAGGTGGATATCAAGAAGATGTGCTCATCTGGGAATGAGTCATCTTCAATCACTACATCTTCTTCAGTAGGAAATTCTACTATAAGTTCAGCAAAAACTAAGGACTTCTTAGACTTAGCAGACTGGAAATCCAAGTCAAACTCTTGGAGAATGACTATCCATTTGTTAAATTTTCCCCCAACAATCCGTCCGGATAAAACATATTGGAAAGGATTCACATCCGCCACTACTGTGGTGGTCCTCAGTAAAATGTAGTGACGTAACCTCTGCATAGCATAAACAGCTGCCAAGGCTAATTTTTCAACGTGGGAGTATCTAAGTTCAGGTCCGTCCAAAGCACGGCTAAGATAATAAACGACATGCTCTACAAGCTTATCGTCCTCCTGGACTAGTACTACCCCAATGGTTGACTCCGACGCAGCCAGATATAATATAAAATCCCTAGAATAATATGGTGGACGTAATAAGGGTGTCGACAGCAAAGATTTTTTAAATGCCTCGAAATCAAGTAGTGCAGTTTCATCCCATACATATGGGGTGTCCTGTTTGAGCAAGCGCATGAAACCTTTAGTAATCTTGGCATAGTTAACAATAAAACGTCGAAGAAAATTAGACTTTCCTTGTAGACTTTGAAGTTGCCTGAGGGAACGAGGAGGAGGCAGATTTACAATGGCCTCAACTTTCAAAGGATCCACCTGGATACCTCTACTAGAGACAATGAACCCGAGTAATCTTCTTCACTCGACACAGAATACACACTTGTGGGGATTCAAGCAAATTTTATAATATCTGCATCTTTCAAATATCAACCATAAATGATCTGGATGTTGGATCCTCTTACGAGAATGTGCATGCAGATCATCAAGGTATGGTTCAACAATGGCTTTAATGTCATGGAAAGCAAAGTTCATAGCCAATTGAAAGGTTGCCCCAGCATTTTTCAATCCAAATGGCATTTTCTTGTACGCGAAGGTACCCCAAGGACAAATGAAAGCAGTTTTATGTTGGTCTTCTGGTTTTATTTGAATTTGATTGTATCCGAAGAAACCATCCATAAACGAAAACACCTCACTTCTTGCATAGGCATCTATGATCTGGTCTATAAATGGTGTGGGATAGTTGTCCTTAGGACAGGCTTTATTGAGATCTCTAAAGTCTGTACAAACGCGGATCGTCCCTTGCTTCTTATCAACAGGAACAGGGTTGGATACCCATTTAGTCAAAGCTATGGGATAGATAAAACCAGCCTTCAACAGCTTTTCAACTTCTGCCTTCACAGCCACCGCTTTGCGTGGGTTAACAGGTCTTAACTTTTGTCGAATTGGCTTGGCATCAGGATATGTTCGGATTTAATGTTCAACAATCGATGGATCTATGCCTGGAATCTCCTCATATGACCAGGTAAAGATATCGCGGAATTCCTTAAAAAGGGCAGTATAGATGGCAATCTCTTCAGGAGAGCAATTTGCACCTATATATATGTTTTCCACGACATCAAGGTTCATAGAGATGTTAATAGGTATAGTGGCAGAAATATTTGCCATATTCCCCTCGACAAACATTCCTTCCCTAGGCAAGGGATTGATAGGTTTATCAACATCTTCTGACAGTCTCAAATGAAACTCTTGATTTTCTATTATGCTTAGTTCTGGAAGAAAATAGGATCGATGATGAAGATCCTCACAAATCTTACCATGTCCACTCATGGCTTCCAAAATGGCTTCATCAGAAGGTAAAACCATGTCTAAACAATCTATAGAGTGCGAAGAGTTTTCCGCCCATGCAGGAAAATAGACTTCTTCCAGATCATCGGAGACTATTAGAGGATCTGGAATGGGATCAACAGTGGCTTGAGTGATAACTTGATAAGCGACCTCCACTGTCAATAAGGGCACTTCTGGTTCATGGGGGGTTGGGAGAACCCAAGGATCAGTCCTATCAACAACCGTAGCTATGGACTTCCCCACACTAGTAGAACCAATATAATTAACCAGGGCTAGAAGATCAAATGTGCCCATCAGTGATGTGTACATTCCAGCCCCCAAGCTCTATGCAGCAGGCTTGACCTGATCAACCAATGGCACAGTGGACTCATTAGACTCTAAAGGACCTTTTCAGGTAAAATCAAGTTGATCGATAGTAACCAACTTTCCCTCATGTGGAAAAACCACTACATGAAAGACAGCCAACGCAATAGCGGACATCGCATAAGTCCAGTTCCTTCCCAGAAGCAAATTGTAGTCCAAAGGAGCATCAATCACTTCTACTTCAATAGACACTGCTTTTCCTGCCAACTTAATTTCAAAAGCTGGCAGGATGCCATGCAGACAGAAGGATCTTCCATCAAAAGCAGTAAGCAAAGTGTTTAATGGGACCAACTCTGGGGATCCAAGAGCTTTCCAACAGGTCAAGGACATAACACATGTAGAAGCACCCTCATCAACAACTGCCCTTCCAATGGTCTAACCACCATGGACGACATCTATTGATAAGGATACATGGTAAGGTAGGAAAATTTTAACATCAGACAAATGAAATTTCTCCATGAGACTCGAAGAGTCCATGCTACCTAAAGCTGCTAAGAGAGCATCCCGCTGGGCAGGACAACTTTGTAACACCTCTAAAGCTGACATTGCACACGGGGTTTGAGCTAAATCTTCAACCATGGAGTAGTTTGAAGTAGCCCTAGCATTAGGGTTATGCAAGCTCTTCTTGAAGACACCTTTCGGTATCTTCGGCATAGTTTCAGTAGGCTTCTCTATTGTGAGAGGATTAGAAGTTTCACCTACAGCTTTACCCTTCTCAAGAGTCTCTTTCTCATCATTTTTATTCCTTGTCTGCAACAAAGTCGAAGATCGAACCATGTTGATATAGTTTGGGTCAGGGGCAGTTTGAGTGCCCCCTGCTATGTTAGAAGCTGAAGCTGAGTTCTATCCTTGGGGAAAAGGATCCTTTAGGACAGCCGGTTGTTGAGCTTTAAGCAGCTTCTAGGCTTGATCCATAAGGGGACAAAGGTGATTAAGGTGGTCCTCATGGCACAACTTACATGGGAACTTGACCTTCTTCTTTTCTTTCTTGCCCCCATCAGCATTGTTCGCGGGCTTTTGCTTGTTTTGATTTCCCTCTCTCTTCTTGCCTTTCTTTTTCTTCCCGTCGGGCTGCTGATTTCCCTTTTGAGAGGTTTGTGCAAAAACATTTGCACTCTGGGGGGAGGGGGCAGCCTTTGCTGCCTCCGCCGTAGACTGCTTGATGGACAACTGATGAAGTTGCTTAGCCAAAGATTCTACGGTGGGAGAGTTAACGGACCCAACCAAACCATCAGCATGGGGTCCAGGCTTAGGCTTCTCTGCATCGTGCGTAGGCCTCGATGCCTCACAGATGATCTTGTACAAGATCCCAGATTGTGAATAAATCAAATCCAGTTGCTGGGCCCTGAGAATGGCTTCTTCTTCATTCGTCACTCCTGAGGTGGATACGTCCTTAGATATGTAGGGCAACAGGGATTTAAGGAACCACTCTAAAAGGAACTCAGGAGGAATAGTGGCTTTTATAAGGCTCTTTCGCCTCCTCCACTCTTGGATGTGATCTGAGATGTGGGTAGCCTTGTTCTACCTAAAGGTAGACAACAAGTTCGTTTCGAAATCATATCGGACCGGAAGCTGAAAGTGGCTAAGAAATGCACTAGCCAAGTCCCAGAAACTACTGAAAGCAGCAGAAGGCAATTCGATATACCATTTTGCTGCAGTACCTGTTAAGGTTCTCTAGAACAGCCTCAACCTAACTGAATCTTCATTCAGTGAATTCGAAGAACACCATAAATGGAATGTGGTGGCATGAGCCCCAGGATCTTCACCAACTTTGCCTTCAAACTTAGGGATGTCTGATGGCAATTTGGTGGGAACAGGTGGCCACAAAGGGTCATGCCTCACCGGGTCATTCATTAATTTTGACAAATCTGGCAATTTTAAAGTTGCCAGGAATGGAATTTTGGGTCGAACCGGGGAACTAAATGTGCCAGCCTGAGGATTAGAGGGACCTGCCCCCGAATGCCCATGGGTAAAAGTGGGGTTGCCCCTGCCACCGGTTACGAAGTGGGTAGATTACTCTGAAACAGATTCCATCTGTAAGCCACTAGATTGTGTGTGGGAGGTGTAGTATAAGAAGTTCGGGTCGTCCCCATAGAAACAGGGGTCTGAAAGACAGGAGTCGGTATCCCTCCGCTGAACAACGAAAAGGGAGAGCTCGTAAACGGGACCGAAATTGGAGTTTGGAAATTTTTCCCATAAGAGGTATTGTTCCCAAGCTGCACTCCTACATAGGAAGGTGATGGGACTACATATGGAGAGGATGGGGGAATGTGCCCCCCATTCCAAGGAAACCCTTGGACAAACATCGAGGATCCTACCGGACCGCTCTGGGTAGTATGGTGGAAAGGAAGAAGGAATAGTAGGTATATAGGGGATCCCAATAACCATGTCACCAGAAGTACCTGCTAGGTTTGAGTGAACCGGTGGTTGAACCACCCGGCTCGCTGGAGTCAAAGGTGTAGAAGGTATACTAGATCTAGGGGCACTTACTGGGGGAGGTAGTACCCCTTCAACCGGAATGGCTGAGGTGAACACAAAAGGACTTTCTTCTGCAGAAGACATGATCCTACCCACAGGGACACCTAATACATGTGAATCAAAAGGTCTAACCTGAACGATCACAGGATTGTTTAAATCAGTCAAGGGGATGTTAAAATTCCTTGCAAACTCATCATTCTGCAAGTCTTCTATCTCAACTATATCAAGATCAAAACCGTTAGCTATAAGTTCTGGTTCACCTAGAACTTCACTTATCCCTACCGGTTCAAATGAACCGTCCGTGTCCAATCTCCGCCTTTGGGGTGGAGGTGGAGGCTCCAATGTGATGAGAGGAGGAAGGTTTCTCAACCTTCTTGACCTTCTAATAGGTTGGTCCTCCACGATTGAAAATTTGACAAATCACACCCTAAGGCCAACTAAACACAGGCAAAACCACAGAGCATACACTATAAAAATCCTAAAGCCTCAAACAATCAAACAAGTGTGAAAGATGTACTTTCCCGAAGAAAGTTGATGAACGATTACTTGGCGTCCTCGAAGTGGTTCTTAGGCACAAGCGGAGGAATCACCCAACCACCCTCCTACACTTACAACAAGGGTTACCTTCCAAGCCCGTTCAAGGTGAACCAGAATAAGCCTTCCGCTTTACCTAGGTATGAACCCTAAATGTCAAGAGACTAAAGGCTACCTTAGCTATACCAACAATTTGGGGGGACAGTCGCAAGCCTGATTGGTACGCATGGGTAGGGTAGCTGAGCCCGAAACTCTGTCTAGGATAGAATCCCCAGATGCGTAAAAGTCTTGATTTATGTTTTGGCAAGGAATCGGAGGGTTATCTCCTCAGTCCATGCCTCCACGCGGCCTCGTGCTTGACTCCCGTTTGAGAGGAGCTTCCCAGATACAATCAATAAAGTCAAGGATTTACCTAAAGAAAGGTCCACTATGTATGAATTTTAAAACTTATGGGAAGTTTACACTTCCTATCCCACAAGTCTAGCCTAAGCTAGTAGGTGAAAGGCCCCTAAAAACAAAAAATTACTAATAAATTTTAATTATTGCGTTCATTTTAAAGGGTTGTTTCTTACTCAGAAGGAAATGGAGTGATGTACTTATGGTGTTTTTGACTCGATAAGAAATAAATAAAAGTAAAGGTGTATTTTTCAAAGCAAATTACCACTATTAAAGCAAACTTCTTTTTTTTGTAAATATATATTGATGAACTAATGCAAACGATAAAAGAAACTAAGCCTATATTTTTTGTAGTTTTTGAGATTATATTTTAAAACTGAAATGAAAACTACTTATGCAAAAGCTTAACAATGTTTTTCTTTTCACTTTTAAAGTTTCTCAAACTCTACCATGCACCTAAAATGCACTAAACTTGAGTAAACTTGGATCTAATGAACTGTATAAAAACAACAAACTGAAGTAAAACAGGCTAACAGAACCAAGAAACAACCAACAAAGGGAGACTAGGAACCCTAGCTTGGGTATACACAATGAAAAAAAATCACTGTAAACTCATAAAGGAAAGTGACAAACCAACCATCATCAAAAGATAGACTGGAAAAACAATGCCCAAGACCCTGATCACTGATCTGGATAGAGACACTTCAACCTATAACCCAACAGGCCAAGCTACTTCAGCATGCAAACAGAAGACAATCCAAGCAAAAGAAACCCAAGGGATTTACGAAAAAGCACAAAGTGTGGTCACCAAAGGTCTTCAGACAAATAGCACAGTATTCATAAAGAAAGCCAACTAACAAACAGGAATTACACAAAGAGAGGGACAAGCAAACCCAATCCTAAAAATCCATATTTCCAGGCTTGTACGCGACTATATATAAGGGAAACTCGCATACTATACGCGACTGTCCAAGAGAGCAACCTGCATATGCAGGCCTCTGTATGCGACTATGCAGAAGAGCAACCCGCGTACAGGTACAAAAATTTTCCCAAAAACTAAGAAAAATCCACAAGACATTCAAACATTGTAATAAGTATGAACCAGGATAAAAGACCACACATCAACTTCAAAGTAAAGACTGGTCAGGGGTGACAGAAACAACCTACAGCATTCTGGGCTCCCCAGCGGAGTCGCCAGTTCTGTTGTACAGGAATAAACACCTTATAACCGAAGGTCTGGGGTTACCAACATACTCATGAAACTTGCAAGCAATTGACTCTAGAGTGCAGTAAAAGAAATAGGAGGATAGGAAAGACTCACCCTATACACGACGGTTGATCCTAGCTTGTCCTCTTCCGCTCTACTTCTCCTCCAAAGCCTTCAAGGATGCTTCTCCTTCACCTGTCAAAAGTCAATCCTCCAAATGCAAGATGATACATATATATAAACAGGTTAGATAAATCATATACAGAATGTTGAAACATAAATATTTATCAAACCACAATATATGAGAGACATTCAAGACACATATGGAAGAAGGATTCTCTTTATTAACAATAATGAAAGAGTTCAGATTACAACCCAACGCCTGATACAAGGACTCCTCTGCAACCAAAGGATTTTGAGTTCCACTGCTCCAAATACTTATGTATAAACTCCACCAGCATAACTTTGCTCTCCAAGTGTATGTGATTAACACCCTCCCCAAGGCCTGTATTTATACTTGGTGAAATAAGGCAGTTTCGAAGGTTGAGGAGGTTGAGACAGTTAAGGTGATTAAGGTTAAGTGCTTAAATAATCTCAAGTAATCGCAAGTTTTTATTTTAAATGTAAAAGGAAGGTGTACGCGGGTATCAATACTGGCAACTCGCGTATGACACGCAAGTTTCTATAAGGGTAACCCGCGTACAAATATGTACACGAGATGCAATAACCGACACTCGCGTACAACACGCGACTTGCATATAAGTAGAGTCGCGTACAGGACTTGACATATTTAAAAGGTAAAAATAACCAGTTGGATGGATGATGAATGTAGTTCTTAATAAGCCCATATATAGGGTTTTGGGAAACCCTCAATCCATAAATGTCCTTTTGTGTGCCAACATAGAAAATGTCAGCACTCGGATGGAGAGGTACCATTCAGGTGGATAACAATACTCTTCAATTCATTTCTCCTATCCAACTCAATGGTGTGAATCTTAGATATCTCATACAAAGGTCATGTACATGTATGGAAGTACATTGTTGCCCTGCCTATTGTCCTCAATTCTTTGAAAACTGCCATATCAAATTTTAAAATGCTCTAACCCTTCAATCGTCTCTTCCTACTAAAAGGAAAGTGGATGTAGTATACAAAATGGAAAATCCTCAAACTACAATCAGAAGCACTAGATAATTGATTGATAAGTTACACCAAGGTCACTGCGAATGATGTTCAAACAAAAATGTATTGTAGCATTTGATTACTGGAAATCATATTCAAGGATCAGAAAATCTCAATTCATGGAATCATTTCACACTTCTATCATCCTCAAGACATGCTTCAGCCTTCCAATTTGTTTTACAAAACTATCTTCAACTCATAAAATCATGTTATTTTATTGCCCAACATCTCCATTACACACAGGTACCATAGTACATAAGGTTCACCTCAAAATTGTGTCATTGCATGTTGTTCTCACATGTTTCTACTCATCAAACACTATCCTAGGCTATATTTTGAATTTGCAGTAGTAGGAATCATAGTAGAAAAATTGGGGAGTTATCTCTCACAACTTCAGCATGTAAAGTCATATATGTTTTGTCTTCAAGACTAAGTCTCCCTTTGCTTTTAGACATCACAATACCCAGCTAATTTATCTTTATTGTTGTCTTCTAAACTCATATTTATCTATAAATATAAGAAATCATTTTACTGAAAATGTAATTATATATTAGAAAACCTGTAGGTAGGATAGAGCAACAACAAGGGTGAAAAACATTGTATTAGTTGCATCCATATCTTAGAGATTGCTTTGTTTCTTTGTTCCTTGCTTTTATATGAGTGGATTTTTCACTCCCACTTTTGTGTTTCCACAAATGTAACGATGAGTCCTATTGACTTACTTTTTGGAATTCGTTAGACCTTAATACAATTGTCTTATCTTATCTGAATAAGAGACATGAATTGATGTGTTTATTTTCTTCGTTCAGTTCTCACTGTCTAAAATTTTAGCGCATTTTGAAAATATGCTAGCTTTGAAGGGTTGAATTTTGAAAGGAAGCAAAAGAAGATACATTAGCAGTTTGAAGGATACTTATAATGGAAACAATATTAACTTGCGACATGTTTCTTGCTATCGCCATTGCAATTCCATCACAATTTGTTGAAATTGCTTTAGCAATTGGAGGACCTAGAGATGATATTTCTTTGCCAATATTTTGGAAGAGTGTTGTAAAGAAGTCAATTTAGAGACTATAATCACTACATGCAGCATGATGTTGTATCCTCTATTAATGTTATCCTCCTTCAATCTCGTGTACATTTCTTCAACATATCTTTCAAGGTGCTCCTCAATTGATGACTCGAGTCAATCCAATTTTATTATCCTTGACCCTTTATTTATCCTCAAAACCAGGATTCATGCTCAAGGTATTTTTTATGAGTATTGGCTTATTATGAACCACATTGTTCTCCAATTTCTTTAGATCCCCTTCATATCCATGTTCTAATTTCTGAGTGAAATTCTTCAAATCGGACCTGTCATGGGTTTTGTGAGGCTGCCCTGAATCAACATGTTTCAAACGTTGAATTGTATTCATATTGGTTCTTCAATTTATGAATTGTGTTCATATTGGTTCTCTGATTTATGACGTTCAAGTTGATAACTCCCATGGCGTTCAAGTTGATAACTCCCATGACGTTCAAGTTGATAACTCCCATGAAGTTCAAGTTGATAACCTCCAGTTGGCTTCGTTTCAAGTCCTCTTGCAGTGATTTCTAATGCATCACCCTCCTAAAACGTTTGCAAGTGCCCAGAAATTTCCAAGTAATTCAATATTATCTAAACAATCAAAATGGACAATCAAAACCAAACCCAAAAAACCAGAAATAGTGCCATGAGGCAGAGAATTGGTGAAAAACAACAATGGTTCTGTTGCTTTGAGAAAAAAATGAAAAATATAACCAATAAATAAATTTTGTACTTGGTAGTCCTTACTCCTACCCTCGTAGGGAATGTATGAAAAGTATTAGAGCTAATATTTTATGAATTACAAAGGCTATCGAGGATCAAATCATGTGCATGCATGATATGGAAACTGATTCATTCTCATTTCCATAGGAGAAATAAAAATAGATCAATTGAGCATCAAGAAGCGGTATGGTATGATGTCCTAAAGATTATTCCCAGATTCATGCATATCATAGGTTCAAGCTTTTCAAGATGATAAAGGACATCATAATATAGATACTTGTTAAATTTCATCAAGAACTATCAAGCTTAAGTTGAATATAAAATTAAATTACAGTGATCTACGAAAGCCTTGCAGATTTGAAGGAAGATTTGGCATAGGTGTGATTATTTCCCCATTAATCCCTCATAAGTTGGAATCAAGGTCTAGAATTGTTTTAGTGTGTAGGGGACATGTTCCTTTATATTCCCATACAATTTAATAAAAATATATTAAGTTTAAGGGAGTCAAATAATTCAATTACAGTCAAGTGCAAATCAGTCAAGAAGCTCAGGGAATCAAGAAGCAGTTTTGGCATGGGTACGTTATCTTGACTCATACTCCCAGATGGTTTTAAATCAATTTCTGAAATTTTTAAGAGTGGTATAGGAAATGTTCCTTTATCTATTAATAAGATATCATTATAAGTGGAAGATTGTAACGTCCCCAAACCTCCGACTAGCGAAGAGGACGCTACCGATGCTGCTATCTACCTGGGCTGCTAGCCCCATGAACATACAATGATAAAAATTGAAATGCATTGAAGTAAAACATGCATAGATGCATAATTATTCATCATATAGCAGAAGCAAACTACAGTACATTCAAGCATTTATCATGTTCATCATTTTCATTAAACATCAATTACAATTGCAGAGATGAAATAGACAAGAATACTTATCTTATGGAGAATTCGTCCCGCAACCAGCTACATCACTGTAATGTTCCACCCAACCATAGGCCAGTGTGCTCCTTAATCTCTCAGCAACACTACCACCCCCGAGCTGGGCATGATTCCCACAAGCAATAAGCAAACTAAGCAGGCTCACACATAGCCAAGGATACCACAAAATTTAGCCAAGCCAACATAGTTGGGTTTATCACACTAAGAGTACACAACCATACATAACCAAGCCAACAAGTTGGTTTTATCAGGTTATCAGGAAATGTAAGCATTGTCTGCTAAGCCAGTGGGCTCACTAAAGAGCTAAGGATGCCTACACCACAACTAGCTTGACTCCTAAGACATCCACACACACCCAACACAAGGAATCATTCCCTTCTTTGTTGCACAGCCCCTCAGGCCATGACTTCCCTTCCAGTGCTATTCAGGGGGTGTAGAGAAGAGATCCAGCCCTCTATTTCTGTCTATGAGACTCCTGCAAAACACTAGGTTTTTCAAGCAGACCCTTTTCCACTCCTACACAGTCCAAAGACCAATACACTATGTGCACACAGCAAAACAACCAGCCTGGGGTTTGAAGGAGGAACACCACTCCACAGAGAAAAAATGGAATGGTCATTTGGGTAATACACAACTCGGACTGAGCAATTCGACTCCAGAGTTGTTCTTGGCCCTATCGTGTCCAAAACGACTCAACAGCAACCTACAACAAACCAAATCGTGGGGAAAACAGCAGCGATTTCTCATCTGCGTGAGGAAAGGAATGCGACCTGCGTGAAGGTGAATTCACATGCCCAAATCCACAACATGAAGGAAGTTGCACTCATCAAAATCGAAAGAGGAAGATTGAACCAGTCGTGGTATGCATGTGTGAGGACTGAGTGACCACGTGAGGAAAAACCCCAAACCTGCATGTGAGGAGAAAACGTCTAGGAGCTCAAATCGTGCATGAGAACCCACCATAACAAATCGTGAAGGTAAGGCTGCTCTCCCAGTTTTCTGCGTGAGTTCCCCCTGAAGAATCGGAGTCATCCCCGCTTCCTACCCATGTGAGGGTGAATGAGCTCCTTAGTGGAGTGTGCATGTGGAAAAGGATTGATAGTCCTGCCACACACCAGTGTCCATGCAATAACTGCCCCCAACTAACATCAGAGGATTTAATTTGGTAGTTGACTGATTAATGGGTTCTCCTATTGACATCTGGATTTTCCCTATTGGACCAAAGGTTAAATAATTCCCCCTCCTTATCCTTAGGAAAATCATGCCCTTTTCATTATGGTTGCATTGACATAGCTGGTTGTGGGTATTTTTAATTAAAATGCATGTTTACATGATGCCAAAATTAATATGTGCTGGATAGCACGATATACCATCGGCAACGAATTTAATCGCTGGAACATAAGACAATTAAATCGATGGTGGGGCTTTTGCCTTTAGCTCCACACCACGATTAATTACAATATATACATCATATACATTTAATGCAAACAGGGTCAAAACCTGGGTGTTACACTCCCATCCCCCTTCAATAGCACTGTCCTTAGTGCTTTACAAAATTGAACAAAATCCTACACTGGTACCGCCTCAGTGTTCTGCAGAATTGAACAAAAATGGATGTGCCGGTCGCATGGCATCCTCCAGCTCCCATGTAGCCTCTTCAGGACCGTAGTGCTCCTATTGCACCTTTACCTGCCCTATGGGTCAATTCCGGAGCATTGTGACCTTCCTGTTGAGTATGCACATTGGCCCAATTTGGAACTCTCCCTCAAGTTCCACCTGAATCACATCCCAATTTATCACATGGTTAGGATCGTGTACATATTTCTTAAGCAAAGAGACATGAAAAACATTATGAGCTCTAGCGCTAGCAGGAAATGCAAGTCTATATGCAACTGGCCCTATTCTTTCAAGCACTTCAAACAGCCCACAATATCTAGGTGATAGCTTGGCACAACTTTCAAGCTTCAAGGAACTCTTCTTTTCCCTCACTCTGAGGTAAACATGATCCCCGACACTGAACTCTCTGTTCACCCTATGCTTATCTGTATAGCTTTTTTGTCTATCCTGGGCTGCTTTCAAATTTTTCCTGATCTTTACAACCTCCTGCTCCATCTCCTTGAGCAATTTTGGACCAAGCACAACCATGTTCACTGGATTATCCCAAGTCACTGGTGTCCTACACCTTCTACCATACAAAGCTTCATACGGACTCATCCCCAAGGATGCTTGTTGTCCATTGTTATAAGCAAACTCTACCAAGTGTAAGTAATCTTCCCACTTGGTTGGTTTGTCCATCACATACATGCAAAGCATATCTTCAAGCACTTGATTGACTCTCTCTGTCTGATCATCAGTCTGAGGATGATAGGCAGTGCTGAAGTTAAACTTTGTACCCAAATCTGCAAACAACCCCTTCCAAAAATTGGAAGTGAACTTGACATCTCTGTCAGAGACTATTACCTTAGGAAATCCATGCAATTTGAAAATATCCTTCATGAATATCTTTGCAATGTCATCAGTCTTATGCGTAGACTTCACCAGTATAAAATGTGTTGCTTTTGTCAACTTTTCCACCACAACCATGGTGGAATCATGTTGTCTCCAAGTCATTGGAAATCCTGTAATAAAATCCATGGAAATAACTTCCCATTTCCATTCTGGAACTGGAAAAGGTTGCAACAAAACTGCTGGGTGTTGATGTTCAACCTTCACCTGCTGACATTTCATGCACCTCGAAATATAGTCAGCCATGTCCTTTTTCATTCCTGGCCAAAAGTACTGCTTTCTGGATGTAGCAATTGTCTTCTAATATCCTACGTGACCAAAATATGGAGCTTGATGGATTTCATCCATAACGACTCTCCTCAACTCTGGTACATTTGGAATATAAATTCTGCCTTTATAAGTAACAAGTCCATCTTCTTCCAATTAATATCCCTCATACCTCTTCTCAATACTTTGCTGCTGCAATTTGTCTTTTGCCTGCTCATATAATTCATCCCCAGCAGTATGATTAACAATCTACTGCCTCAAATATGATTGGCAAATACTAAGAGAAGACACATCTATTTCTTGCACCTTCCTGCTGAGCGCATCAGCTACCTTATTCTCTTTTCCCTTAATGTGCTTGATTTCAAAATCAAAATCACATAAAAACTCCAGCCATCTCACTTTCCTAGCATTGAGAGGCTGATCAAACAAATACTTCAGACCACAATGGTCTGTCCTTAGATCAAATCTTATGCCCATCAAGTAATGCATCCACATCTTGAGAGCATGTACTATGGCTACAAGCTCTAGATCATGAGTGGCATAGTTCTTCTCATTCTCCTTCAGCTTTCTTGACTCGTAACATATCACATGGTTGTCTTGCATAAGGACTCCTCCAAACCCTTATCCGCATGCATCGGTACATATCACAAAATCTTTCTCTAGGTCTACAACTTTCAATACTAGTGCACTAGTGAGAATATTCTTCAACTGCTGGAATCTTTCTTCACACCTCGATGTCCATTCAAACTTTATACCCTTCCTTTGCAAGGAAGTGATGGCATGTGCAACCTTGGATAATCCTTCGATGAATATCATGTAATATCCTGCAAGTACCATAAAAGATCTTACATCTGTCACATTCCTTGGAGTAGGCCAATTCATAATGGATTCAATCTTTTCAAGGTCCACAGATATACCCTCTTCTGAGATAATGTGACCCAAATACTGAATTCTATCTCTATAGAAGTCACACTTGCTCAACTTTGCATACAGTTGATGCTCCCTGAGCAATTGCAATGTCAATCTCAAATGTTCTTAATGCTCTTCCTCATTCTTATAATAAATAAGAATTTCATCAAGGAAAACAAGAACAAACTTGTCCAAATACTTGCTAAAGACACTATTCATAAGGCACATAAATGTAGTTGGTGCATTTGTGATACCAAATGGTACCACTACAAACTCATAATGTGCATACCTTTTTCTAAAGGTTATATTATGAATGTCTTCATCCTTGATTCTCACCTGATGGTAACCAGACCTCAAGTCAATCTTGGAAAATAGCTTTGATCCTCTCATTTGATCAAAGAGGTCATCAATCCTAGGCAAAGGGTGTGTGTTCTTCACAGTAACCTTGTTCAATTGTCTGTAATCAATACACAACCTGAGTGTACCATATTTCTTCTTTACAAACAGAACGGGTGCTCCCCAAGGAGACATGCTTGGCCTGATATACTTCTTCTCCAACAATTCTTGCAGTTGCATCTTCAACTGTAGCATCTATGTTGTACTCATTATGTAGGGTGTCTTGGACACTGGTGCTGCTCTTGGCACAAGTTCAATTGTAAAATCAATGTCTCTATTTGGAGGAACCCCTGGAATCTCATCAGGAAGCACATCCCTGAATTCTTGCAATACATGAAAGTTCTCCAACCTAGGAGTCTCATCATATGTTGCCTCCAAAATATGAGCTGCATACAACTGGAAACCTTTCCTATAGAACTTCTTCAACTACATTGCTGAATTCTGCCTCACATAAATCACCTTTGGAATGCCTTTCACAATCCTTGAGTTGCCTTCTTCATCCAAGCACTCAAACGCCTTATTATAACAGTCAAGCTTCACTCGGTGAGATTCTACCCAATCCATTCCAATGAAGACATCATAGGAACCAAGTGGTATAACATTCAGATCTACACAAGTGACCAATCCATTCATGACCAATGGACATTTCTATACCACTTCACTAACCTTTTTCTTAGTTCTAGTGGCTAGCTGAACTAACCAAGATTTTCTATGCTTTACTTTCTTAAAAGCACAAATCTCCACTACTTTAGGGGTAATGTAACTATGAGTAGAACTAGGTTCAATCAAAATAGAAAAAGATTGCTCAACAATCTTACCTGCAACTTCAACCACAGCTGACTGGTGATCTGCCCAGTGGTCCTCCAGTGCTGCATAAATCCTAGGGACGACCCTTGCTACTTGACCCATTGTTTCTGCCTCTTGAATGTTGTAAGATGCCCTTGCATTCTTATTCTCAAGTGGACAATTCCTGTGCATGTGGGGTCCTCCACATTTCCAACATTGGAGTGGTACTCTATTCTGTTATGGATCTCTTGGTTTCTCTCCCACCGCTCTGGCTGGCTGCTTCTCAGCTTGTGACGTTTGCTTCTGCTGATTCCTGAAGTTAGAAGGTTTGAAACCTTTCTTCCTTTGGTCAGACTTCTCATTCTTCTTGTCCTTCCATGTCTTATGGTAATCAGGTTTTCCTTTGCTTTGCTCATAGCAATACTTAGCTTTCCTTATTACTTCTTCAAGAGTTCTAGGTTCATAAAACTCAATTTTGTCTTTGTAAGACTAAGGAAATCCACTCAGGAAACGTTGGATCTTCACTTTTTCATCTTTGATGTACCTAGCATACCTTAACAATTCCAAGAACTTATTTGCATACTCTTCCATATTCTACTGTCCCAATCTCAGCTCATGGAACTCCTTAATTTTGTCATCATAATACCTGTCAAAGAGGTATTTCAGCTTAAAATACTTCTTGAACTATTTCCACTTAAGTCTCCTTTCACTGATCCGCTTTACTTGATTGAAGTGCTCCCATTAAATGGATGCCTTTCCATTCAGATTGAATATGGGAACCCTTGCCTTCATGTTTCCTGAATAATCCAGAACTTGGAAGTACTTCTTTATCCTAAGAATCCAAGCTTCAGCCTCTTGTCCAGTCTTTACCTCACCGTCAAATGTAGGAGGTTTAGCCTTCTTGAATTCATATCGAGAGAGATCCCTATGGTGCCTCTTTCTCTTTCCCTTGCGAGAAGAAGAGCTTGAGTCCCCACTAGATTCTTCTAAGTCAAATTCTCTACTAGAAGTCCTTCTTCTTCTTCTGGTACTGCTCTTACTACCTTATGGTTTTACTGTACCATGTCCAGAGTCTATCTTTCTTTGCAAGTCTGTCAAACTCTGCAACATAGCAGCATTCAACTGATGTTGCTCTTCCTGGGCTTTAATAAATCTTCTCATGGTGGCTACAATATCCGGCGGTGTCTCTTGGAATCTCCTTCCATTAGACTCTATGTCATCATTTCCAACTCGAACATTTTCCCCCATGGCATCTCATGCAAGCTCGTAGGATTCCTAAGCATCATATCCATCATGAGTTCTCATGGCTGAACAAAAACTTACTTTACCGAACCGCACTACCAGGAATACTTCCCTTGAAGGTGACTATGATTCTGCAAAATGTGTTAGTAACACAACCGTTAATTGCATAACATTTATACAAATCATAATTACTTTCCTTCTCTGGGAAAATCATACAATGAAAACTTTACCCAAATTACAGAATTTTCTTTCTCAAAGAACGACTGTCTCAGGGGGACGACGGGGGTCAAGGGGGCTTGCCCCCTTATGGCTTGAGGGTGGGTCAAGGAGGATTTTTTCCTTGTGGCTTCACGTAATCTAGCGCATAAGATCGCTGCCATTTTTCATCTTTTCAGCACCTCTAACTCCCACTAGAATCCTACTTTTCCACTGAAAACCTTCTTTTCCACTGAAAAATCCCACTGAAAAACTTAGATTTTTCCATCCGATCGGATCCCTTCCCAACAAGTCATCCAACGTATCGGGTCACTGTTGACAATTTTTCCGACACCTCGACGGACCGATCTTTATTTGTCTTTCGATGCACATCGTATTGATCTTCATCTGTCTTTCGACGCCATATCAGGTCGATCTTCCCCTGCCATTCGATGCCATATTGGGTCGCTCTTCCTCTGTCATCCGACACCATATCGGGTTGATCTTCCCCTGTCATCTAACGCCATATCAGGTCGATATTCATCTTTCATTCGACGCCATATCGGGTCAATCTTCCCCTATCATCTGATGTCATATCGGGTCGATCTTCCTCTTTCATCTGACGCCATATCGAGTCGATCTTCCCCTATCATCCGACGCCATATCGGGTCGATCTTCCTCTTTCATCCAACGCCATATCAGTTTGATCTTCCCCTATCATACGAAACCATATCAGGTTGATCTTCCCCTATCATCTGACGCCATATCAGAAACTTCTTCCAAGAGACATCGAAAAGTTATCTGAGATGCCCAAAGAGCTTCTCCTGAGAGCCATCAAAAAACTTTTTCCGATATTTCCTAGACTTAGAAAAAAATTTGAATTTTTTCTTCTTATCTTCCTTTTTCTACTGCTGTGTCGGCTCCCTTTCGGAGAGCCTTGCTGACACCTTGGCTTTGCCTAGCCGAGACCTTCAGCTCCTCCCAGCCGAAACCTTCGGCTCCACCTAGCCGAGACCTTCAGCTCCTCCCAGCTAAAACCTTTAGCTCCACCTAGCCGAGACTTTCGGTAAAATTTTGAACTTAGGAAATTTTCAAAATTTCTCTCTGCTTGGTTTCTTTATCAGATGGACTCAGCTCAAGTCATCGGACCTATCAGATGGACTTCCACCTAAGTCATCCGACGTTTTCCATACTTAGAATTTTTTTGGAAATTTTCATGTCTTTCACATTTTTCCTCTGCTGGAAGAGGGTAACCTTGCTTCTGTCACTGCTTCTTCATGGCCCATTGAGGCCCATGCTGCAACGTGTGCTCTGATACCACGCTATAACGTCCCCAACCCTCCGACCGGCTGCTAGCCCCATGAACATACAATGATAAAAATTGAAATGCATTGAAGTAAAATATGGATAGATGCATAATTATTCATCATACATCAGAAGCAAACTACATCCCATTCAAGCATTTAGCATGTTCATCATTATCATTAAACATCAATTACAATTGCAGAGATGAAATAGACAAGAATTCTTATCTTATGGAGAATTCCTCCCACAACCAGCTACATCGTTGCAACGTTCCACCCAACCACAGGCCAGTGTGCTTCTTAATCTCTCAGCAACACTGCCACCCTCGATCTGGGCATGATTCCCTCAAGAAATAAGGAAACTAAGAAGGCTCACACATAGCCAAGGATAACACAAATTTCAGCCAAGCCAACACAGTTGGGTTTATTAGGATAAGAGTACACAACAACACATAACCAAGCCAACAAGTTGGGTTTATCAGGTTATCAGGAAATGGAAGCATTGTCTGCTAAGCTAGTGGGCTCACTAAAGAGCTAAGGATGCCTACACCAAAAACTAGCTTGACTCCTAAGGCATCCACACACACCCAACACATCATTCCCTTCTTTGTTGCACAGTCCCTCAGGCCATGAATTCCCTTCCAATGCTATTCAGGGGGTGTAGATAAGAGAGCCAACCCTCTAGTTCTATTTATGAGGCTCCTGAAAAACACTAGTTTTGTCTAGCAAACCCCTTTCCACTCCTACACAGCCCAAAGACCAATCCACTGTGCGCACATAGCAAAACAACCAGCCTGGGGTTTGAAGGAGGAACACCACTCCACATAGCAAAACTGGAATGGTAATTTGGCTAATACACAGCACAGACTGAGCAATTCGACTCCAGAGTCATTCTTGGCCCTATTGTAGCCAAAAAAACTCAACAACAACCTACAGCAAACCAAATCATGGCGAAACCAGCAGCGATTTCTCAGCTGCATGAGGAAAGGAATGCCACCTATGTGAAGGTGAATTCACATGCCCAGACCCACAACGTGAAGGAAGTTGCACTCATTAAAATCAGAAGAGGAAGACTGAACCAGTTGTGGTATGCATGCGTGAGGACTGAGTGACCGTGTGAGGAAAACCCGCAAACCTGTGCGTTAGGAGAAAACATCTAGGAGCCCAAATCATGAATGAGAACCCACCACAGCAAATCGTGAAGGTAAGGCAACTCTCCCAGTTTTCTACATGAATGCTCCCTGGAGAATCGGGGTCGTCCCCGTTTCCTGCCCATGTGAGGGTGAATGAGCTCCCTAGTGGAGTGTGCGTGTGGGCAAGGACTGATAGTCCTACCACACACCACTATCCATGCAATAACTGCCCCCAACTAACATCAGAGGATTTAATTTGGTAGTTGACTGATTGATGGGTTCTCCTATTGACATCTGGAGTTTCCCTTTTGGCCCCAAAGGTTAAATAATTCCCCCTCCTTATCCTTAGGAAAATCATGCCCTTTTCATTATGGTTGCATTGACATAGCTGGTTGTGGGTATTTTTAATTAAAATGCATGTTTACATGATTCCAAAATTAATATGTTCCGGATAGCAAGATATACCATTGGAAGCTATTTTTAATCGCCGGAACATAAGATAATTAAATCGATGGTGGGGATTTTGCCTTTAGCTCCACACCACGATTAATTACAATATATACATCATATACATTTAATGCAAACGGGGTCAAAACCGGGGTGTTACAAAGAGTTTAAGGAGGAATACAAATTCAAATACAGTCCCCTAGGGAAAAGGTACTATGACTCCAACAAATGGAGTCATGAAGCAAACATGAAGGGTTTTCAATCTTCCAAGGGTATGCAGCAGAATTTTTCAAGAGGAAATCATCGATATTAGATCAAGTGTGTTTATCAAGAGGCTATCCATCATCAATATTATATCACATGACAAAATATTGACAAGGTACATAATGGGCATGCCATCTCCAACAAAATGTAGCAGCAAGTCAACCTGAGTACTCAATCAGTTCAAAGAGCCTCTATTCTTGATCATATCAGTTCGTTATAAAGCGAACTAGAAATGAATTAAAGCAAGTGAAGCAACAATCATGGAATCAAGTGAGGAAAAATTATCATTTCCAGTTATCATAAAACTTAGGCAACTCGAGCTCTAACAATTCAAGGCCATTTCATCTCAGGCATTGACATGCATGCAAAAATCAACATGTTAAGTAAAAATGTAAGTTACTAACTTGTAAATCTATTCATTTTTCAATAAATTAAAGGCTTAATATCTTATATCATCATATTTTAAAAGTTCCTTTTTGATGAGGCCATCAGAAATTTAGCTGGGGGGGGGGAATAGAATGAGATGATTGTAACGCAAACAATGTTGCATGAAGAGGATATATCAAAAGTTCTTGTTTCCAAAACATGAACTTCACCACATTGTGTAGTAGTTGATGGAAAATTCAAAGTATTAAGAGTTTATATGAAATTAACAAAATCTGAAGATGCCCATTAGAGGAATTTTTAGGTCTAAAATGGGCCTCCTAAGGAAAATAATAACATAATAGTAAAAATAATAAAATAATATTTATTAATTTTGGAGGAAGAAAGAAAAAATACTACTATTTTTGTTTGTATTCTCAACATATCTCCCTGTGTGTTTACTTGAATTTCGAGCGGGAGGGATCGTTGGACGTGGAATTAAATTTTGCATCCAACGTGTACCCGTACTGCATACTTTTGATGGAACCCGCTACCCCAAAAATGAGAAATACTTGAAAAAAACATGATGATGATCTGTCATCATCGCGTTTTTCAGGTATTTCTTGTTTTTGGGGTATCATCATCACGTTTTTCAGGTATTTCTTGTTTTTCAGGTAGCATAGACTGTCAAAAGTATGCAGTATGGGTACTCGTTGGATGTGGAATTTAATTCTGCATCCAACGATCCCTCCCCCTTGAAATTTGAGTAAAAACATAGGGAGATATGTTGAAAATACGAACAAAAAATTAGTTTTTTTATGACAAATATGTCAAGTCAACCATTATGGTTGACTCATTTTATTGAAATTTTGTTGGTCCTTGAATTCCAACTCACAAGAATTTATTATTGGCTCGTTTTCTTATAAGTCCCATTTTAGCCCCCAAATTTCCTCTAATGCATTTACACAACAAAGCAAGTTCTTTTATATCAAGTTTGCAGGAACAAAGTGCAAAATTAGCAAAAGGACCGAGTGTGAGAGTTTAAGGGTTAACAACCCAAAGCATATTGAGCAGTCTAAGCAAAGCATGGAAGCTATAAGTACACAAAACATTAGACCAATAATTACAAAAGTGAAAGGTACATGGAATAGAGGAATATCATCAGTATTTGGTTACAAGAGAAACAAGTCACTAATATATTCATATTTCAAAATTCCCGTGTATAAACATCTTGTTGCAATCGATTTTTCCCTACTTTGGTTTTACTCTTTATTGTGGAGAAATTTTTATGACAAATTCCTTTTCTTGAAAACGAATGTTTCTATAGATTCACATGAATCATCCTAACTAGTATGAATGTTTCCATGAATAGTTGATTAGGAAGGCTTGAACTGGATACTATATAAGAATTAGGTTTTTCAAGCTTCTCTTTCATGCAAGGTGAATTGGGTTTCATGAGGTGTATACATTTCATGTCAGAAAATTCAAGTTTTGCAGTCATATAGCTCTCTTGTGAGGAAGCAATACCTGCATTGCTACAAAAACAAATATTTGCATGAAAAATCCTGAACATTTTGACATATCTATCATTATCAACCAAAGAGGAATCTTCTAACAATAGGATGGAGTCAATTCAAAGGGAATGGTTGTTGGTGGTTCTATTGTTCCTATAAGAAGCAACTCATGGTCTTGCAAACCAAAGTTCATTTACTATATTTTAGAATCCCATGAAAAACCCTTCAGATTTTGTTGTTCACTCAGAAAATTAAAACAAAGTGGTATATGGTACTCAGGTTTCGATAAGCTTGCACTTCAAAATGATGTCTAAACTAGAGGAGTCTATTTTGTGCATATATAGTACCACTACATGAATTAGTCCTCTTAAATGGCCAAAATCACAATGGTGTAATCTCTGTATCGGAGAGAAGGAATCAATAGCAGGAATATAATTGCATCCCCAACTCTCATGACAATAGGTTGCAACAACAAATTAGGCAGCAGTAACACCTTGTGAACACCATATGAAAAACATCACCAAAAACTAGGAATTTAATGATAAATACATTGTATTTTGGGGTGGCGACAAAGGATATCTTGCAACAACATATATGAGCTGGAGAACAACTATCTTTTTTAACATGTTCGATTTACTATAGAAATTGCAAGCTATAACACTTTGCAAATACACAATTTTCTAAAAGAAACTGTATTTCCTTTGAAGAAGTTCAGGATGTGTGTATGGAAGGTGTTAATGGAAGGTGTTAACAATACTTCCGCTTAGCAATATTGGACTCAGTCAAAAGTTAAAACTTTTTAACTTTGATATCTTGGACGATATTAATGGTTTGTTGTTTCTTGCATTTGGAGCATTTTTTCAAATTTGAAAGTTTGTGTTTATTTTGGTTAATTTTATTTTTATTCCCTTGATACTTGACTACAGTTTTATCCCTTTGTACTAGCTTGATTAGTTTCATAAATGTCTTGTTTGTTTCTTAAATTTGGATTGCATTTATTTTTCTTAGATTTTTATTCCCTTGATACTTGATTGTGATTTGAGCCCTTTGTAGCATTCAATGTTTTTTTTTTTATAATTATTATTGTTCTCTTTAAATATTTGATGTTTCAAGGAAAGATGCTTGTATTTTCTTTCACTTTGTTGCATGACTTAAGCATCTTCACCATTTTAATTTTAGAATCTACTATGTTTATTTTATATTTTCTTTGAAAAGACGTGTTGGTTTTTAGAAATGTAAATGAGATCTGAGTTGCTAAGTGAAGAGAAAAATGGTCTATGCATTGGCTTACTAGGTTCCTATGCATTCATCATAGGAGACCTATTGACATTGAGACCGGCATTCATCTAATGAAATTTTATTGTTTATTTCATGACTAAAAGATCATTACATGGAGCCTCTAGGAATCTGGCCATATTTATAAATAAATATTGAAAGAATATGTTGCGGTACGTGTTTCTAAAACATTCCTTGTTGTGAATCATACATGATAAGAATTTGTATTTTATGGAAAGTTTGTAAACTAAAAAAATGTGTTATTTTTCGTTTTAGTGTTTTGTGAGGTACCTTATTGTCTTTCTCTTACACAACTTATTCACCTTGATTGTAGGTCATGCAAGAAAATGAGGACATCCTTGGTAGAAAGATGTTAATGTCAATGTGGATGCTATGCAACCATCCATTGAAGTTTTTTGAGAGCATTAATCAAGCCTTGTATTTTGAGTAGTGCTTCAAACAACTATTTTAATTGTAGCTATATTTTTAGTTTGAGGGGGATGATTGGGCCCAACATACTTTATGAAAATTGTTTGTACATTGAGTGCAGTATGATAAATGAGCTTCACACTTTGATAAAATATTCTACTGTAAATTGCAAAGATTTATGAAATCATCTCTCCATTTTATCTCTAAGGAGGTTTGAACTTAGTAGTATATAAGTAGTTGTGATGAATAAAGTCAACAATTTAGTTTGGAAATTGGATTTTCTTTAGAAGGTGTTCTAGTTCAAGAGTACGTGACAATTCTAAAGTAAATACAACATCATGTAGGTAATTTTATTAAGTCAAATTTCTTCAAGACTTAAGTTTATATCTTTCAATGAAAAATTCCACAAAATTTACAAGATTTTTAATTCTGTGAAAGATTCGCTAAATATTATACAAGGTTTTCTAATTTTGCGAAAGTTTTGTCTTATTTCACAAGATTTTATAATTTTGTAAAAGATTCACCAATATTTTACAAGATTTTATAATTCCATGAAAGATTCGCCCATATTTTACAAGGTTTTATAATTCCATGAAAGATTCACCAAAAAATTGTATATACATATTATATTATTGATAAAATAGCCTTCACACTTTCTCATGTATCACGAGGATTCGCTCATTTATTATATATATAAATTTGTGGGGGGGGTAGGTTCTTAAAATTTTCCCTGACCTAGAGTTAGTGGGGAATTGGTTAGGATCTGAATTGGAAGAAACTTTTTTGAATATTTTCTTTCCAACATTTATTGAAACAAAGTTTTGACTACAAAGAAAACGTGGGAGATTTACCAATGTATGATTTTTCTTGTTCTCCTACATATCTATCCACAATTGTTTTGACGAGGATTTTTTTATATGCATATACGGAATGATCTTCAGAGTCAACAAAATTGGAGGTTCGTGTTAACATTTCTTAATAACTTTATGATCTTCTTTCAGCTTTTGAAGCATATTTTTCAATGCATTTCAAAACCACATTATGTAAAAAAATTGGATGGAAATCAACATTAGCACACCACATTGAAATAAGTGGCACAATGTCGACATTTAACCTGACATCATTACGTGCATGTTCATTTTAACTTTTTCCTTTATCATTGATAAACAATTTTGACTAAGCTTGAAGCTCCCATGGTGCATTGTACCAACATGTGTAGGAGGAACCTTACTTTCATAAGCATGAATTGGCACTAATCTTCTATGTCATTGAACTTGATTTGCTAATTGTTCATAGTCATCAAAGGGATTTATGTTAAATATTTTAGTGATATCTAATAAGCAAGGGTCTTATTGTAGAAGATGATGAATAAATATATTTTCCTATGGTGGGTATCATGAGAATTCTATGTTGTTACATAATTATAAAAGTATTTTTTCCAGCATCAAGTCTCGTTGCATCCTTCCCATTTAACTTTTCCTTGTTGGGTGCACCTTCTAACCATAAGAACCAATGGATATGTGTTGATCCCCTATTTTTCCACTCATGCCTATGAAATTCAACATATAATGGAGATATGGGATTATAATGAATATTAAGGTAATAACTTAAAATGTTTTATTAGAAAATAGAGTAAAAAAATGTGTACCTATGCCAGCAGTCCTTAGCATGAAGTTATATTAACTTCATCATGAAAAATATTGAATCATTGATGCACATACAGTGCAATATGTGGATATTTGATAACATTGTCAATCCTCCATTGAATTTTATTTTGTAGAGAAAGAGGTGTAGAATCAAGCATAACCTTATGCAAGTCTGGTCACTTAGTGTTTGTTGCACTTAATGTGGAGAACAAAATTGGGAAACCAAGTTGGGTTATCATGTAAGAAAACTCACTACGAAATAAGTTCTAAAATGCCTTTGTTTGTTTTTTTTTAACAGAAACTAAGAAAGGTTTTTTATAAAACAGGTTGTGCACAGCCATTCATTACAAATTTAAAGCGGGAACAGAGAGTTCTTGCAGTTCAAAAATGCTGCTAACAAAACAGGTCCATGGAGATGACCAAAAAACCCCACAGAGGGAGCTTACAAAACAACTACTGCCTGGGGTAGTGTATACCCTGATAAACTACCTGCAAAGTAAAAGACAATAAAACATAAGAACATTTTTAAGAAAGAACCTATCAAGGATTGTTTGTGGGCTTCGTGGGCTGAACCACTGATTCCTCCTCCATGGGGTGCGCTGCAGTTGCTGGGGTTTTGAATGCCTTGCTACACTGATTCATGCTGATCAGGCGTTGGAGATCTTCCTGAATTCTATCAACCTTACCCATCATCTCTTTGAGGTTTCTCTCATTGTCGTCGATCCTTGCATCATGATTACTGATTTGCAGAGATGTATAACTTACAACTTCACCCATGCTCTTGACGTCCTGTGTTATTTCCTTATTATCCATAATGCCTATGGCCATCATCTCATAGAGTCGCCTGAGATTCTTCTTTAAATCCATAATGCTAGCATTTTTGTTAGCCTAAGACATTCTACCTTGTCCAGGAAAAATATCGATATGGGTGAAATTACTATGAAGAGCACGGACCGAACCTGCAATCACACAAGCCTGATTCTCAATGGAGAGACCACTGATTATATACTTTAAAGTATTTAGCTCCTGTAGAAAGGAATCATGCTCGGCCTTACTTTGGCAGGTTAAAGTGCCCACTGCACCTTCCTTCCACCCTAAGCAATGACAGCCCAGAATCAAATTTTTCTCAGCAATAGGGGACTGATCGTCAGACAGGAGAATAGGGCTGGAATCAATGCTTGCAAACCACAGCGAAGTGCCAGAAAGGGTGCTGCAAGAACAGGAGGATAATGCTGCGAGGGAAAGCCTTTCCTTCATGAATGTCCTGGTGAGAGGGAGAGCTTCCCAAGGAATTTCCTGCAACCACCCTTCATCTACACCTGCTATGACATCCAAGAGGATGCGCTCTAGGGAAATTACATAACAGAAAGAGCCGAGGCCAGGAGAAAAATAAGTTTGCATGCAACTTCGAGGAGAATACATAGTGGGGGGAGCAATAGGACTTGGAGCGTACGAGAGGAGGGGGCAATTAACCCGAGGGAGGTGAGCCATAAATCCTACATTGTCCAAGGAGAGGTGCAGGCTAAGTGAAGTCCACGCGTCGAGGGTGAGTAAATAGGCAGGACAACACCTATAATGAGGAGACCCTTCGAGAAAGGGCACGAGGTGGGAGCCAGCTGTGGAGGGAGGGCGCGAGGTGACATGGGGAGTATGAAGGAATAAGTTGGAAGGAGGGATAAGGGAGGGGGTGTGGAATGAACAAGGGAATGGGAAAATGAAGAGATGGAGGGGTAAGGAGAGAGGGGTATGGAATGAGAAATGATGGGGGGATAATGTGTAAGGGGGAGGGGAACGTCGTGAAAGCCTTTGGAAGGGGCAAAAAACACTTCAAGGAATGGAAAGTGGGAGGACCACATGCCATGAGGAAGGGGACAATAGCCCCGACATGCCATTAGGGGATGAATTTGAGAAAAGGAGCTTGTCCGTTCAGGCTAAAATGGCCTTGAGGAAGGGAGGCCCCCATGTTTGCCAAGGCATTCGCTACTGGGTTATTGATGCGAAGAATGTGAAATAAGTCATAGGAATTAGACATGAGAGGCTTGGCTTTGTCGTACAGGCGATGGCAGTTAATTGAGCTCGTGATGTATCCATTCACCATCTTGAGAATAACTTTCCGAGAGTCTCCAAGGATCGCAATCTTGTGTAGGTTTTTGCTGGCTAAGGATTGTAGTCCCTGTAGTAGCGCCAACCACTCAGCCTCGTTGTTGGTTCTATGACCAAGGCCCCAAGCAAAGGTTTGTTCAACATGTCCTCTAGGATCCAAGAGAATCCCCCCCGCACCTGCCACCCCTAAAATTCCTTTGTTTGTTGAAGATGTGCATTGGAACACATTAATCGTTCGACTAATTTGGTGTCATCTAGGAATTTGTTGAATTTCTTACACAAATTCTCAATTTTAGTAGGTACTCCATCTTCAACATTTTTTTTACAAATACAACAGTTGTTCTTTGGATTCAATGTCTCATAATCATGTTCAACAGAAAATAATGAAATCTTGGATGTTTGTGAAATCTTTGATCACGGTACTTAAGTAGGCGTAGTGCATATTCATGTAGGCAAACAGTCACAAAGCATGGTTGCAACCAATTAACAATACCTATGGGAAATAATGTTGGAAAAAACATGTCAAACAAACCTTTAGTGTTGTATTCATTTACTGGTAGCAACCTTGTTTCTTGTCATTCGATTTGTAGATCTGACAAAGAAGATTCTTTTTGAACAAAAGTTTGAATATGTTATATTTTTTGTTGTCATTTGAAATTCTAATTGTAAAGGGTGAAGGATGAGTTTCCAATTGATGAATTCCAAATCCATCAATGTTGGCATCATTTTCTTTTGAGTCAAATATACCAGATTTTATATAATGCAATCTATCATACATATCTGAAGGTTGGTCTCAAAGACATATAACTGATTCCAGATCAATTTCAACATCTTGGTAATATTTGTCCATTTGAATTGTGTAATGCAATGCATTCATTACATGTGATCTATGAACAATACAATCATAGTGTTTGGATTGAGATCCTTATCTCCTAACAATTAAAATATCCAAATCTTCTATCCATTGAGGAATATTTTTAGACATTAAATTGATATATTGTGGGAAGCTAATTGTATGACCACTAAATTTATATTTCCCTCCGTGAGCATGTGTGAATTGTAATATTGGATTCACATGTTTTATTAACATTTCTTCTATTTGTGTTAATACTGACAAAACATGTAGAGGTTGTTCACCAGGATCCATGTTGTTCCATCGAAAAAAATTACGGGATCCAAGCTCTTGTTTGCGTCTATGGAAAACATGTCCTTTAACTCCTTTAACAACATTGATTCTATGGTATGATTCATGACACACGTGACACATTTGCACAATTTATAGCTTGTCATTTTTCCACAAAACCTTTGATAAAAAGGAGTCACTCTATTGAAAATGTCATTCATATTATTTGATATATGTCTATTAAAACCATGTTCTCTAGTATTGATGTTGTGATTGAATGTTGAGTGAGATGGTGTCGACGAGCATAAATTTTATATTCATCTATTGTCAAAATGAATCTTCTTAACTTGGTTGCATTGAACATCATTGTCACTAACATGTCTCATATGGACATCGTCATCAGAAGAAGGTTGGACATTGTTTCCTATCATATTGTGGAGATGAATAGGAGCTAGAATGGTATATGGTTATTGAGCCTCAATGTTAGTATCCTAGAAATTGAATATGTTCTTTTACAAAAAAGTACATTAAATTGAAGCATTACTCTAACATATATTAATTCAATTCTATTGAGGTACACAACTTGGTTGTGAATCATTTGAATAAAACCTTTGTTTTTCCAAGAGAAATAGTTCTTTGAGCATCCACACTTCCTCTATTGGTCTAATTTGAATTTGAAATATTTGTTGTTCATTCATTGGTATTGCATTGTTTTCTAGATCAAAATGTATGTTCTTAACTTGGAAACATTGAACATCATTGTCGCCAACATTTCACATATGGACATCATCACAATAATAAGGTTGTACATTGCTTTCTATTATATTGTTGAGATATATAGGGGTTAGAACATTTGATGGTTGTTGAGCCTCAATGTGAGTATCTTGAAAATTGAATATGTCCTTGTAAAAAAAAATTGTACATTAAATTGAAACATTACTCTAACTTATATTACTTTGATTTGTTTAAGGTAGAAAACTTGGTTGTGGATCGATTGAATACAACCTTTGTTTTCCTAAGATAAATATATCTTTGAGCATCTGTACTTCCTCTATTTATCATGCTTTGATTTTGAAATATGTGTTGTTCATTTATAGGTACTACATTGTTTTCATGATCAAATTAGTCATTTGATCATATATATATATATATATATATATATATATATAGCCCGGTGGGGTAGCTCAAGTGGTTGAGTGTTGTAAATTGGGAGAAGAAGGTCTCAGGGTCAAATCTTCGAGTGGCTATACATTGATATATATAAGGGCCTCACTTGATGTCCCCATCAGGTTAGCTCTGTAATCATAGCGAGGGGTGAGGCCCCTTCGGGTGGGACCCCTGTGATTTCTTCTCATGGACGTAGCATCCCCATTGAGGGGTTTATGAACCACATTAAAAATATATATGTGTATATGTATGTATGTATATATATGTATGTCTGTCTCTTCTATTCATGTTTACATTTTACATCCTTTCTTTTGAATTTGTAACTATTACATTATTGGCCTCACCAGACGCTCCATTTGTACAAAAGTTGTAGTTGGATATTTAAGCATTCAATATATATGTTAGAATATATGTATTGTACATGAAAATATTTATGGAAATATACAGTACAACAAACGCGTAATAATTCTATTCCACAAATACAAATATTTGGGTTTCCAATATTTTCTATTGATTGTTCAATAATTTCATTCATTGTGCCATCACTTTTCTCATTATATGTATGTATTGATGCCACAAATCCACTTGGAACATTTGATTTTATGATTATATCCTCCATGCTTTGGAATTTCATGGGTCGATCTTGAGAATTATTATCATCCTTGGAAATTGACCACAATATTCTCTCTTGTGTTTGTTGATGTGCACTTTTCTCTTTTCATAGCTTAGACAATGTTTGACATTGATATGTTCTTTTCCTAATAGATTTTTCACCGACATTGATTTTTCATCTAAGATGATGTTTCTGATAAACTATGGTCATTGACATGGTCAATTTTTTTGTTTAATGACATATCTACAACAACAACAAAATTATTAGATATTCTCAAAGCATATTAGTGAAGAAAGATATATTGTATTTATAGAAAAAAGAAACATGAACATAGAATGCTAAATTTTTTCAAATTATATGATATAATGTTTCTATTGATCGAATAGATTGATATTTCAACATTTATGTTATGTGAATTTCTATTCAACACATAATACTATAATTTGTATGATTTATTTTTATTTGGAAGAAAGCATACATTACAAAATGATTATAAATGCTTTGCATACACAACTTTTTTTTATGTTTTTTTCTTATACAAAAATCAACTTAATCCTAAGTTAAAGTTGTCAATACATCATGAATTGAATCGATGTTTGGACAAATTGGGATGATGAAATGATATGAATGAGTTCAAAAACATTTTGAAGTGTTTGAATGTTAAGGTGGGAATGCGTGAATTCTAATACCTCACCATCAGTTACATAATCATAGAATGTACTAGTGACGTCATAGAATAATAATTCAACGCAACTATATTTTCACATAAGCATGTACTTATCAATTGCAGAAACATGAAAATATCCAAGGCAGTTCCTACTGATGTTTGATGTCAAACTGGATATCAAATTCCATCGCAAACCATTTCCATATTGTGAAGATTTGCTTGATAAATTGGATGGCATTGTTCGCGAAATTTGATTGTTAGTATATTTAATTTACCATATTGTAGTTGATCCATCGTTCATGAAACAAAGAAGTTGACTGGAATAAACCACTAAGCAAATAGACCTTGCAATACGTGATTGCCGAATAAATGAAATCCCATTCATTCCTGGCAACTTCAATCCAATATATCTGGTATGAGCATATAGGGTCGAATCTGGAAATGACATGAGTATGCACCCAATACATTTTTCCATTATGCAAAATGACATTTGTTTTGAGGGAAAACATCACCATTTGAAGGATATGTTGTCTCTATTGTATGTGAAGAGTGCTATAAATAAAATATTATGGTTTAAATGTGCTATAAACTTGTTTTAGAACTACCCAATCATATTTTTGTTGATGCACATTTATTAAGAGTGTAAAAAACCCCAATCTCCAAAATTGAGGGACCCTATAAATGTAGAAGTTTTTGTGACAAGGATTTATAATGTAAATTATTTCTTCTATATAAATTAGTGGTAAAAAAAATCAAAATAAGTGAACCTTATGTAAATTCAATTTTATATCTATTACTTAGAAAAGAAATACATATGTTTGATAACTTTCCTTGTTTATTAATGTCACGTCCCCACCCCTCTACCAAAGAGAGGACGCGACATTACTGCTAACAAATCCGGGCAATCTAGCCCCATTAACGTAAAATAAATAATACGAACTTAAAAACATACACAGATGCATAACAATTGAAATTATACAGCAAAATCAATTCATCCATTCAACACACTAGACATGTTCATCATTTTTCATTAAGAAAATACAAATGCAGAGATAAAACAGACAAGAATATTTATCTTGAAAGAAGTTTGTCTCGCAACCAACTACGTCACTGCAACGTTCCACCCAACCATAGGCCAGTGCGCTCATCAATCTCTCAGCATCATTGCCACCCCTCGAGATGGGCATGATTCCCACAAGGAATAAGGGAACACTAGCAGACTCACACATAGCCAAGGCTATAGCAAAATTCAGCTAATCCAACACAGTTGGGTTTATCAAGCTACAAAGGAGCTGGAAAAGCTGATTGCTAATCTAGTGAGCTAAACCATAGAGCTATGGACACCTACACCATATCTATCCTGGCTTCTAAAACATCTACACGCCCAACACTAGGAAGCATCCCCTTCTTTGCTACTCATTCCCTCAGGTTATGCCTTCCTTTCCAGTGCTATTCAGGGTGTGCAAAGAATAAAGCCATCCCCCTAGCTATGTTTGTGAGGTTCCTTCTCACACTAGGTTTATCAAGCTAGTCAGACCACATTTCCCCTCCCAAACCAATCCAGACCAAATATCAGTAACATACACAACGATTACAAGTTATGGGCATGATGAAAAACAACTTGGGAGCCAAAAAGGAATTTGCAGATGGGAGGAAACGATTTTGGGAGAGAAATTCAATTTCCAGAAACGTTCTATGGCTTCACGTGGGCAAAAACGACTCCCTCGGTCCCTAAATTCGTGGATTTGTCCCCCATTGGATGTGCAACATTGAAAACACAAAATTCCCAACCATGGGAATGTAGAAACAACACAAAAATGCCCAACACAGATCCCAGCCACTGAATGTTAACAAAACCACTTCCCAACCATGGGAAAAATGAAGATCACTGCAAAAACATCCATGGAGAATGCCCAAGAGCTCCAAAAACATGGGGAAGACAAAAATGTGGATGCATGAGGGAATGGGAAGCATTTTTGGGCATTTACTTGGCCCATAAGTCAAAAACACATTTTCCAAAATCTGATGGCTTCTCCAATTCGAATTTGGCTACCATACTCTTCCCATACCCATGCAATAACTACCTCAACCAATTTCTCGCAGAATTAAATGATTGGGCACAACGAGACAAAAATGGGTGGTTGAGAGTTTGATGGGTTCTCTCTTTGACATTTGGCTTTTCCCCATTGGCCCCAAAGGTTTGAATATCCCCCCCCCCCACCTTATCCTTAGGAAATCATGGCCCCATCTCTTTTAATGTTGCATTAACATAGTTGGATGTGGGTATTTAATTAAATTGCATATTTACATGATGTCCAAAATTATAATGTGCCTGGCTACAACGAAAGACCATCGGCATCGATTTTAATCACCGAAACATAAAACACTAAATCAATAGTGGGGATTTTGCCTTTAGCTCCACACCACGATTAATTACAATATATACATCATGTACATTTAAGGAAAACGTGGTCAAAAACAAGGTGTTACAATTAATGTAACGACCATGGAAATGTCTCTCGCATTCACAATGAAAGTTAACAAAAACTAAAAAATCTTCTAGTCCACATTATCTCCATGATGAAACAAAAATTGTTATCTAATAATCTTTGACTCCACTCCTTGCAAATGGTTTTGAAACGGATAATAACATATAAAGGAAACTATAGAAATATTATTTCAAGTATCTCTATCGGCAGGGAGCTCCAAATGGTAGGCACAATATCCATTTATATAATAGAACATGAGAGAATACATTAGTATAACCGTTAACATAATCAAACAATTTGTTTTTTAAATTTAAAAAAAAAAAAAAAAAACATTTATATATTTGTTAAGTTATGAGTAATTAATCCAAACCATTTGTACGATAAAGAATATATAAAATGGTATATATATATATATATATATAAATTTGTGGTGTAGCTAACATATGAGAATACATTGGTATAAGTGTTTTTTGAACAGAGATCACAGAAAATATTTATATAAAAAAGGCTATGCACATCCATACATACAAAAAAGAGGCCTGCATATTAGACTGTTTTGCAAGGAAAATACAGTGTTGTCTAAACTAATTACATTGTTCAGGAAAGGTCTTCTATGCTAAACAAAACAACTAGTACCCATCGTAGGGTTAAGACGAACAAATTGGTTGTTAAGCAAATTACAAAAAACCATAAAAATCCATAACAAAGTTGGAGATACTACTTCTTCTTATCACCTGGCCTATGGACTGGATGCACACCAGAAGTTTCCTCCATTGGATGGTATTTTGTTGGGGATTCCTGGAAATGACTACAATGGTTCATGCTTGTTAACTTCTACACTTCTTCTTTAATAAAGTCGATTGTCCCCATGATATCACGCGAATCCCTGTCATTGTCATCGATCCTAGATTCATGACATCCCATCTGGTTGGCTAGGTACTTCACGTCTATTGATCCTACCCTGCCTTCTTTCACGCCTGTTCTCATAAGCTCATACAACCAATGCATATGTTGTTTAGTATCCTGCAAAGTGGACTGGATATCATTAAGGGTCATGTTCCTTCCATTGTTTTCCATGGAGTGTTAGGAGGTGTGAGAATCCGAGAGAGCTGGAGGAGCAAACTGAACCAGCAAAGGGTCGAGTCGGGCGCTACCTAAATCATCACCGCAAAGGAGACCTGCAGAGGATCACTGTAACGTCAAAGCTTCTGCAAAAATCCAAAGCCCAATCGACATGCAAAACTCCTTGTCAAAATCACAATGGGCGACTAAATGCTGGTGGAGTGTATTCATTCAAGATCCTTCCTCCATTGTGCGTGCAGACAATCGCTTTGTCGAGCCAGAGGGAAGATCAACTGACCCTGCATTTTATCCCATCACATAGGCACATGCGCCACCTGTCCGTGATGGGGGACAATTGTTTTCCTGAGGCCTGGAAGATGGCCGAAAAAAGGGAAGGCGGGAGGGACAAACCAATTCCCCCCACTTAAAGCAAAGACTTAGGTCATTAAGGGACATAATTGAAAAAAAATGAAACCCTTGATTATTACTAATCCCATTTCATTCCTAACTCCTTGATTAGCGAATTTATCCACTTCAATGTTATTACCTCTGAGAATATGGAAGTAGGAAACTTGAAGATTTGTGGAGAGGCAATAGATACGATCATAAATTATTTTGAATTTGGTTGTGCCACAATTGTAGTCAGTTCTCATTTTATGTATGACTTGCTCCGAGTCACCAAGAACTATGAGGTTTGAGATGTTGTTTTTCCTTTCCAGATCCATCCCAAGGAGAAGCGCGAGCCATTCCGCTTCGTTGTTGGTTCTATGTCCTATTCCACAAGCGTAAGACATGACTAAGTTTCCTCCAAGATCGAAGATAATCCCACCCTCACCTGCCGCCCTACATTGGTATAATTGTTAACATAATCAAACAATTTGTTTTTTAAATTTAAAAAAAAAAAAAACATTTATCTATTTGTTAAGTTATGAGTAATCAATGGACTTA
>LPNX010829041.1:314034-403297 GCA_001517045.1 Pseudotsuga menziesii
TTGCATAAGATGTAAAACCCAAGACACCATTCTTGATACGATGATTAATGCCTATTGAATTTTCATACCAAAATGTTTCATGGACTTCAACCATGTTGTAGATAATGGTTGAAGATCATGGAATGAATTCATGCTTGGCGTAAGTGGATTTTTTTTATACATTATAATATTGGTGCATTGATTATCTATTGGCATAGGGAGATGATGATTTTTCATTTGTTGCTAGATGAGTAATGTTGTAAGTGTCAAAATAATAATATATCAATGGAATCTAAGCATGCTTACACATCATTATGGAGCCTCCCACAGCATAGAATAGAATATATTCTTAGCAATGTGTGTTTATATTTGTTGTCTTATCTTGTAAAAGACTCCATTTTAAGCCTCTTCCATCCGCAAAATATCCCTTTATTTGTTGAATTGGACATTGACAAGGGTTGAAATCTTTGATTTCATCAATGCACCATATAGTTGTAGAACCATCATTCACAAGACATATCAATTGGTTGGAATGTATGGTGAGACACATAGATCGTTTGATATGTCCTATGTGAATTAAATGGACACCCAATTTATTCAATTCAATATGCAATGAGTGCATTTGTACACATATACTGCATATTCCTTGGGAATTATTCTCATATGAAACCAATATATTTTACTTTTGTAAAAGTTTGCATCCTTAGGAGGTGTAGGTTCTCCATCAACACCAATGTTTTCCCTCCAAAACCTTTTGATATTACTATAAATAAATAAAAACTGAACCATCTTCGTTATGTTGATGACGTACACGTATCCATCCATGTTTTAATTTACTGATGTTTCATATGAGTGAAATGAAACTGTGAAGTCGTATTTCGATGATTCTTTAAAGAAAGGCACAACACTTTTGAACAATAAACAATGTACTAATCAAGATAACAATAAAAAATTATGTATGCTATTTATAATTGAAGTATAATTGATAAAAACATGTTTAACATGACTATATAATTGGATGGTCAAAGGTTGTGAAATAACTACAAAGCTACAATGAGGAAGAAATTGTGGTTTTAAACTTCCTTATTTTTTCTTTGGCATAAGAAAAAAGTGTGGGTCTAAATTTCTTTGGCATAATGTTAAGAATTTTCTTTACTTTATTTTAGCTACTTCATATGGTATTATTAACATGATTATGAATTCCATTTTTTAGCAATCTATATTTAGGCTCATACTTGAGTGCGTCCTCCAACTTGTCATAAATCATGCCAAAACCTAAGGATCTTTTCTCATATGTACAAAAACTAGAGATAAATATTTTTTGTGTATCAACAATTTTAATTTTTTTCCTTGTTTCTTCTTAAAGTTCGGGTTTTGAAAGGGTTCCTCTTCCAAGGTGGAGAACATTGATTTGAAATCATCGTCTCAATCTTGATTCATTAATAAGGTGTTTGATGCAAACAATTGAACGTTGTTTAAACTTTTTCATGCCCATTTTTCTTTGGAATATAAATCAAAACTTTTGGCGAAAACAAGCATAAATGGCATATCATTACAAATTCTAAGGTGAAAAACAACACACACAAAAACTAGTTTTGAATATTTATTATTGCAATACGATACATTATTTTATATTTAGTTCTTTAACATTGTAATATTATATTATAGTTATAGATTTTTGTTTAGTTAATCTTAATATAAAATAATATATATTTATCTTTTATTATACTTGCCTCAGCAGGTATATTGTAATCAGTTGCAAGTCAACCTCCCTTGACTTTGCATTAGTTCAAAAATTAAAAATAGCATTTACAAAGTTTAACTTTAGAACTTTGTAAATAATGAATTTTAATTTCAATAAAAAATTATTTATTTGCTAAATTGTAAACTTTTCATTGGCTAATCAAACATGATGTCAGCATTGGAATTTGGTATCTGGTTTTCAGATGACACATGGACTCTATGACATCACTTAAGTACAACTCTTTTTTTATGCACTTAATGTGGGTACTTGGTCCATCAACACTTATTTTAAAGTTTTTTTAAAATTTAATGACACTTATTTTTAATTTTGCAAGAAACACGCAAAATCGAGCCGGAAAATTGGCAAAAACGACGCCTATTATTATGCTACACGTAATTCATTTAACGAGCAAATTACGTTGAAAATGGTCTTTCACATGTACCAATCCACCTCAGGAGAGATACCATGAATTGTGTTAAAATTGGTTTTACACGTGTCCCGGTCCAAAGGCCACCACACTGGAGGAGAGATACCATTCCATTCAAGTTCTCTCCTCTTAGCCACTTCCCTTTCAAAATCCAGTTATCCACCTATGGTCTAAAATAAAAAAAATATTAATTTTAAAATAATTATTCTTAATACTATATTATAATTGAGAGCTTTTCTTACGAAACAAAACCATAAAACTAAGTGAGAATGAAGCTCGAAAACTTTCGCGTGGGATAAGCGTTCACCAAATCGCCCCGTTTTTCCGGCCGATTTTTGATTAAAATCAGTCAAATGTTTGCTGTGAAATTGTTTATTTCGTTATTTTGGAATTCTACTAATTTTATTAGCCCTTCCTATACTAAATCGGGCATTTTAAAACTACCCAGATGATTAAAATTACGATTTAAATCCTGGAAAGTATGATTTTCACCAAAATTTATCTGCCGGATTCCGGCGAGTCGGGGGCGATTTGGTGAACGCTTATCCTGCTCCGAAAACTTTAACTTAAAAGCATGATACCACGTTGATTTCAATAAGATCCCCACGTTATAATATCTTTTTTTCTTTTTTATTAGTTCAAGTCTTTTTAAAACCTAACCATACCATAATTTACCATCACAGAAATGTTCTCGACTTGTGAACATGATACCACGTTGTATTGAATAAGGTAAACCAATAATATAAAAAAACAACGATATGATTTTAATATATTGATTATTTTTATACGGTATAAAATAAGATAGTTATATAATTCTAAATATTTTTAAATTTAAAACAAAACAATAAAGTTCTATTAAATTTTAAAGTGTATTAGTAAGTAAGTTATTATACCTGCCTCAGCAGGTATATTAACATAACTAAAGTCCCATACATAATATGTACCATGCTCTAAAAAAATCTAATGTTCCAACTCTCATTTAATCTCATTATAATATTCTAAATAAATATAAAATATACATTTAATGTTACATATTATAAAATATACATTTAATGCTATTTTTTCTATATTTAATTATTTTGATTTAAAAATCTAAAGTTTATTAATGTTAATATTAGTATGATTTTTTTTTTCATTTTTTTTTTGTTCTTTTGGGTTATATATTTATTAATGTTTAATTCCTTATACCACTTAAAAAATCAAGCTTGTCACTGTTTTCTTCAAACTTTTCTTAAAAGGCAGGTACTTATTTTGTATAAAAATAATAATAATAATTTAAAATATAAATATAAATTATATTATTATAATAATATGTACACCCATTGTCTAAAGTTTATAGTATATTTGGAACAATTGATAGTATAGCGTATGATATAGTATATTACATAAATAACATCTACACATTATTACAATATTGTATAATGTATAGAGCCTCTATATATATATACTATTACTACATAATACTCTATTTTGATATTAGTTCAAATTATAATATAAACTCAAACATAGACAATGGATATACTTATTCTTATTATTATTATTATTATTATACTCTATTAGTTCAAAATATACTATAAACTTGAACATAGCCAATGGATATACTTATTATTATTATTATTATATTATTTTGTATTTCTATTATTTTTTTAAACAAAATAAAAGATTAATGTGTATTGTTTTATAAATTAAGATAAACTACATAAAAATCTATATTAGAATATATTACATTGTATAATATAATATTATGATGTGTATTTATCTCAATTATCAAATGTTTATATTAGTTATTTGTTAATTGGGGATTTAGTTGTTCAGGACATTGACGTGTTCTTTGTCAATCTAACATCTAATAACGAGCACGCAAAGAGGCCTCGCCAATTGATTTAACATATGTCGCTTGACTCTTGACATCATAACAAATCTATCTCAAAGAAAGTGTTGATCTTAATATATAAGTTAATTGGATTCTAGTACACCTAATCAATCTAAGTGTCATAAATATAATATACAACACAATACTCTATTTTGACATTTGTTCAAAATATACTATAAACTCGAACATATACAATGGATGTACATATTATTATTATATTATTCTATTTTGCATTATTATTGTTATGTTTATACAAAATAAAAGATCAATGTGTATTATTTTATATTAACTTAAACTACTTAAAAATCTACAAAATTAGAATATGTTGTAATGTATAATATAATATTATGATGTGTATTTATCTCAATTATCAAATGTTTATATTATATATTTGTTAATTGAATATTTAGTTGTTGGGTTCATTGACATGTCTTTTGTCAGTCTAACGTCCAATAATGTGCATGCAAAGGGGTCTTACCAATTGATTTAGCACATGTACGTTGACTCCTCACATCATGACAAATCTATCTCAAAGAAAGTGTTGATCTTAATATATAAGTTAATTGGATGCTAGTACACTTAATCAATCTACATGTCATAAATGTCGCATTGTGAAAGCCCCCCAATATACCAATAATAATTAAATAATACTATATTGCAAAAATCATATTCCATATCATCTATAATTAATGAAATGAAGATGAATTATATGTTGTTGTAAATGTAACTTCAGAATATATTATGTTATATATTATTATTGTATTTTGTTGTACCTTCATCGGAGATGTTTTTCCTTTGTTCAGGATGTCATTATTATAATTGGTCGTTAAGGTAAAACCTTTGTTGTAAGGCAGGGCAATAGTCCCCTGAAGAAATAATATAAAATGTATTTTTTAGTCTTCCTAGGTAGGTCAAACCCAATTAGATATCTTGGTCGACCTAGTTAGGTAAGTGAGTCACACAACTGAAGAATATAGATAGGGAGCCGCACTCCCTCATCTGGACATACACTCACTTACTCTCAAGTTCGCTAGAGAGAGAGAGAGAAGTGCACCAGTCCTAGAAGAAGAAGAAGTTGTTGAAAATATCTTTCGTTGGATATTCTATCGTGGTTGACATTATACTTAGTGATAGAAATATTCTAAAGAATTTTGTGGGGTTTTCTTCTTTATGGTTTACCCGGGGAAAATATGTGTATCTTGTTGTGCTTATTATTCTTTCAGTTAAAGATCTTAATCAAATTGAATTAAAGTAGAAACTCTAATTGAATTGAAGAGGGCATTGTGTAGCAACGGGAAACTAGAGCTCCCTAGTTCAAGGTCTTCTCTCCACAGCTCATCAAAAAAAGAGGGCTAGGCTAACTCGCCCTAAGAGGGCTCATCTTTTGGAGGAAGCATAATCATATTTGGAGAACATTTTTTACTCAGACACTTTTGGTGGGAGAAAACTAGGGCATCAAGATTTTGGGGTTTTCCTCCATAAATTTGGAAAAAAGAGTACATTAGGAAACTCACCCTTGAAGGGCGCATCATCCAGTGGAGTCAGAATCCAGATCCAAAAATTTTCATTTTTGGCCTCTTCTCTAATGTTGGGGAAAAGTAGGGCATCAAGTTTTTGGAGTTTTCCTCCAGTGAATTTGGCAAAGGACCTCATTGAACAACTTGCCTCAAGGAGGCACATCTTTCTATCCAGACATAATTTCAAGATTCCAAGTTTGGAAAATTAGGGTTTCTCTATGGAACCCTAGGTCAGCCAGCTCTAGAACCAGGTTGAGCATTTCAAATTGGTAAGATCTAAATCTATGTTATTTACACTTGAGGTTCTCATTTCAAAATGACTAACCACACCCATCTTGATGATAATCTTGGGGGAGCTGACAACTTCCAAGCATGGACGTATAGGATCTCCCTGATCCTTGAAGAAAATGATTTGGACAAGTATGTCAGTGACGAAGTTCCATCTCCAAAGGGAGATGAAGATAAGGCTATAAGAAGAACTTGGTCAAGGCCAAGAGAACCATTGCAAATTATTTTAAGGATCTTCTCATCCCTCATGTGTCATCTTTGAAGACACCTAAGGAAGTGTTCGATGCTTTAACGAAGATATTCGAAGGAAAGAACATCAATCGGAAGATGACATCAAGGAACTAGTTAAAGAATGTGAAGATACAAAATTCAGAGACCATGCAATCCTAATTCTAGAGGGTTTCTCAAATCAAGGAACAACTCGAAGCAGTTGAAGAGAGGGTAGAAGAAGGAGAGATTATTATGACCACCTTGAATGGTCTCCCAAGATCATGGGATTCATTCATTCAAGGAATATGTGCCAGAAAGAAGTTGATCACTTTCAACATACTTTGGGAAGAATGCACCCAAGAAGAAGCTCGACTCATAACAAAAGAAGAGAATATGGGAGCAACTAATTATCAAGTTATCATAGACACCAAAAGAAATCACAACAAGAGGGGGGAACATCATCATAAAATATAAAAGGAAAGCCAGAAGAGATCTATCCAGTATTATATGTTACACATGTGATGAGAAGGGACACTACTCCAGAGATTGTCCCAAAAACAAAGGCTCCTCTAAGAAGAAGTCGAACAAGAAAAATACATCATGCTCACACCGTTGAAGATGATGAACCAACAATGGAAAAAATCAAAGAAGAAAATAAGATTCCTCAAATAATGAGGAATATGTACTTCAATCCATAAGGATTCAACCCATGATAAAGAAGAACCGCTTATCCATCTCATTACTTGGATAAGAAGGGATGCAATTGTGAATGAAGAAGTGACACTCAGATTCAAAACCGGTACATAGTCCCATGTGATCTGTGGTATAGAATACTTGCTCAGCATGAGTAAGACAAACAAGGGTCTTCAGAATCAAGATGATGATATTGTTAGAGACTCAAGCTATTCTTGCAAGGTGACAAGGATCAAGAGGGATTCCACCCACCAAACAAACAAAGATAAGTACTTAAATTGTCGTTTCCTATATATCTAGTTACTTAAATGATATTGTTCAGTTGTGTACATATTTATATTCAATTGATGTATTATGCATGTTCGAGTGTCTGCATTTATGAACAATATACTACTAACTTGCATGTGATGGGTTAGTAGCCTATGGTGTTGTACAACATTCTGTTTCTACTTATCTAGAATGAAACTTCTTTGCTGGCATATTGAGAATAGTGCACACTCTTAATAATGTTCTGGTGAAGATGGAAGGTATCTAGAAAGTTATTGTATGGATAAATGTTGCATTGGATAAGATTGCTACATTACTGTGTGACATATGACTTTGTGCATAAGAACTTGTCATTATTAATATGTTTTGAAAATTATGAAATGTTTCTAATCATGCAATTGAATTTGACTTGTAGGAAAGATCATGTACAACACCTATCAGAAAAGAAGGATGAGACTTGTTCCGAAGAACAAGTGATGATGATTCAACTAGAAGATTCACTCCAATAAACGTACATGAAAGAACCTGAAGCTCCTAGGGTCAGAGACACTGTGATGAAAGAAAGAGCTTCAGAAGAATATAAGACAAAGACACATAGATTGTTAGATCCACCTCGAGAGATGAATACCATCTTGGGAATGAGATATCATCCAAGATCAAGAAAAGTATGATGAGACTTCCAAAGAAAGTAAGAGGCCTTAGACACACTCCAGATATATGGCACTGTTGAGTGACATCATTGATACAGAGTCTTCCAAGCTATGAAGAAGCAACCAGGAAGAAATGGAAGGTGACTATGATTAAAGCATATCAACTAATCATGGAGAACGATGTCCAGGATGTGGTTCTGATACCTGAAGGGAACTTCGTAGTGTCTTCCATGTGGATTTACAAGATCAAGCATGCAACATATGGCAACATCAAGAAACACAAAGTAAGGCCTATGGTTTCTCTCAGAAAGAAGGAGTAGATTATGGTGTGACATACTCCATTGACCAGACACGCTTCTCTAGTAAACTATAAGTATATATCGAGCAGAGAACCACATGTGCACAGAAGGCTTTGTACGAGATCAGAAGGCACTCATGGGATAACACATATAGTTACATGAGGAGCTTGAAGATCACCTAGAGTGATGGAGATATCAACCTTTGCTACAAGGTTGAATATGGAAGCCTACAGAGGACGAAAATCTCACAGATGGGTGCAAGAGGAAATTTCAACAAAGTTTGAGATAGAGTATCTCTGTATATTGGGACCTTGAGGGATGACAGAGATGGATACATAGAAAATCAGTAGCAAAGGAGGCTACCTGTCACTCCATAACAGAATGTTCTAATACATAGAGTACAAAATGCAAAGGGAGTATGGTACTCCGATTCATAGGGAGTGACTACATAAGATCTAAGAGCTCAAGAACCTTGACATGATACGACAGGATGGACAACTTCCTAATGAGCTTAGGATTTACCAAGAGTAAAGAAGATTCCAACCTTTACTTCAAGGTTGAAGGCAAAAGACCAGTGATATTATTATTATATGTTAATGACCTTTTTCTAACATGTAAGGATGACCTCATTGCAGATGCAAAGAGGAGGCTTCTCATTAAGTTCAAGATGAAAAACCTAGGGATGATGCATTACTTCTTAGGCATGGAGGTGTGGCAGAGTGTGGATGGGATTTTCCTTGGTCAAGGAAAGTATGTCATGGAGATTCCGAAGAGATTTGGAATGTTGGACTGCAAGGAAATGGCCACACCTATGGAATTGAACTTGAAGCTATTGTGTGATGCTTCATTAGAGTCAGTTGATGCCATGACGTATCGTTAGATGATTGGTTCATTGATGTACCTGACAAACACTAGGCCAGACATATGCTTTGCTGTGAACACCCTGAGCCAGACAGATCCGAGATATATTCACCCGATGGGTACAGTTGAGTATGGGCTAAGGTATGAAGTGAATCAAAATATTAACCTATGATGGTTATGTTGATTTGGATTGGGTAGGAAATGCCACTGATAGGAAGAGCACTTCGGGATGTTGCTTCAGTTTGGGATCCGGTATGATCTCCTGGTTTAACAGGAAGCAGTCATGTGTGGTGCTGAGTACAGCCAAAGCAGAGTATGTTGCAGCCTGTTTGGCCAGTTGTGAGGCAGTATGGCTTCGGAATCTACTGTCTAATTTGTTTGATCTCGAGTTAGAGGTGACTTGTATCTTTTGCGAAAACCAAAGTTGTGTGAAGTTGCCAGATAACCTGGTGTTCCATGACAAGTCAAAGCATATTGAGATCAAGTATCACTATATCCGGGATATGGTACAGAGAGGAGCAGTGAAGCTCCAGTATGTGGTGACAAATGAGCATATAGTTGATGTATTGACCAAGTCATTAGCGAGAGTGAAGTTTGAATACTTCAGAGAGAGACTTGGTGTCATCCAGATCAAGGTCCCTAGAAAGAGGGAGTGATGAGTTCTCGCATGGTGGAAGATGCAAGTGGTCCTTGGGATGTAATGCACCTGGCGTGCTCCTGGCGTGCTCCCATGCTGGAGATGATGAGAGACCAGAAGACACAGAAGCACTAGAGAGATTTCTCGCATGGTGGTATACACAGGTGGTCCTTGGGACCCTGGGGTGCTCCTAGCGTGCTCCCATGTTTGTAGAATGTAGGTTGAGCATTGAGAGACACAATGCACCTTAGGTGCTCCTAGGCAATTCTCGCATGGTGGAAGACGCAGGTAATGCACCTAGGGTGCTCTTGGCGATACCCCCATATTGGTAGAACGCAGGTGGTCTATTTGACATGAGTTGTTCATCTAGGTTTCTCTTTATGTGATGATGAGATGATATGGATATGACAAGATGATGATAGGAGACGCGGGTGATTACTATGGAAATGCAATGTATGGTTCTGGGATGTACCTACGTGATGACTTGCTCGTAAATATAATGAATTCCTAGATGCGGGCTAGGCCTACATCTAACATGAAACAGGGCTAGCTCTATAGAAACTTCTGAGGACGGATAGCTTCGAAAGATGACACTAGTTAATAGTCAATAATATGAGAGATGATGATCCAGTGATGATGATCTAGAAATGATGATACATAGATGATAATCCAGCAATGATGATGCAAAGATGATGTCCAGAGACTGTGTCCAGTTGTGACGATGGCTATGGCGAGAGAATACACTCCTAGTTAAGAGGGAGTGTTGTTGTAAATGTAACTTCATAAGATATTATGTTATATAGTATTATTGTATTTTGGCATACCTCCGTTGGAGATGTTTTTCCTCCATTCAGGATGTCATTATTATGTTTGGTCATTGAGGTAAAACCTCTGTTGTAAGTCAGGGAAATAGTCCCCTAAAGAAATAATATACGATGTATTTTTTAGTCTTCCTAGGTAGGTCGACCCCAATTAGATATCCTGGTTGACCTAGTTAGGTAAGTGAGTCACATAACTAAAGAATATAAATAGGGAGGCACCCTCCCTCATTTGGACATACACTCACTGAATCTCGAGTTCGCTAGAGAGAGAGAGAGAGAGAGAGAGAGATAAGTGCACCAATCCTCGAAGAAGAAGAAGCTGCCAAAGATATATTTCTCTGGGTATTCTATCTTGGTTTAACATTGTACTTAGTGATGGAACTATTCTGAAGAAATTTACGGGGTTTTATCCTTTATAGTTTCCGAGAAAAAAATCTTTCTATCTTATATATCTTGATGTGCTTATTATTCTTGCAGTTAAAAATCCTAAACAAATTAAATTAAAATAAAAACTCTAAATATTACACTTATACTTTCTTTAATCCCACATACATAACATACAATATTTTCAAAAACTCATTTATAATCAAATGACAAATAACTATTTGTAGAAGCCATTACAAATAAAAATATAAATGAAAAAAACTATGAATAATATATCATAGGTCATTGATTCTTTCCAAGGAGATGCAAACGATTACCCTTTTTTTTCAATTGGCAGTGTTAATAAAATACACTATTAGTCAAACTTGTTCTCAGTGATCTGTCACCTTATACTGATAAAATATAATATTTTGTGATGTGATGATTCGCATCTCGTGCTGTGCACATAATATAACATTCCAACGCTTCCAGTGAAAGGTGATCCACACTGCAAAAATTGATGTCAACTTCAACTGGTAAGTCGTGCCATTGTTATTATGAAAAAATGTTTAAAAGATAATCTTGAACATCAGTATACAAACTAATAAGATTCTTAAAAGATAATCTTGATATAGAAACTAATAAGATGCTTAAAACATAATCTAAATAGACGTATTTAAAATTTGGAGTAATAATAGCAATATGGAAAATATTAATATTGATTTCTGATTTAAATGATTAAGAGTGATATGTTAAAGAAAAAAAAATCAATAAACAGTCCATGGCCATTGAATTTAATCAAAGTCTAAGTAATCATAAAAGTTTTATAGGTTGAGGTAGACTTTAATTACATTCCCATGTAAGCTAGTGGAAAAAGAAGTAGGTCTTATATTCACAGCAATTTTCTCGAATAATTACTAATGGTATAAAGAAAGTTAGAAATTAAGGGAGTGAGATATGTTGAAATTATGAGGCGATGGAAGGGGAGAGAGGAAAGTATTTTATTGGATATATAAATATAATGTTTACAATTATGGTGATTGTTAATCAACCTGCAATAGAGCAATGATTGTTGGCATGGGCTCATTACTTATGGTTTGATATCAACATCTTCAGATCCAACAACCAACAATGAGCCTATGACAACAATCATTGCTTTGCCATGGTCTGGTTAATTTTCTCCTAGTAGGTCTTGTATTCATAGCTATTTACCTTAAACAATTCCCAATGGTATAAAGAAAGTTAGAAACTAAGGGAACGGGATATGTTGAAACTATGAGGCGATGCAAGGGGAGAGAAGAAAGTATATTATTGGATATACAAATATGGTGTTTAAAATGATGGTAATTATTAACCAGCCTACGATAGAGTAATGATTGTTGTCGTGGGCTCATTGCTTATGGTTGGATCTCTGCAACTTTAAATCCAACAACCAGTAATGAGCCTGCGGCAACAATCTTTGTTTTGTTGCATGGTGGTTAATTTTTGCCTACAATGATATCCAATGAATTCCCATGTCCCAAAAGATGTAGGTATGGTCTTCAAACAAAATCATTGGTTTACAAATACATCTACAAAAAGACTTGGGTATCAAAAGCAAGAATTCGAAAAATAGCAAATACGACAACATGGTAGTTACCTTAGATGGAGAATGTTCCCTTATTAATTGAATGTTTCCCCATCTATTTCAATATTCACATAGTTTGTGTGGTTGTTAGATTAAATAGACCTAAAACCTGAAAGCATAAAATACTTAAGCATGAGATCACAGCAAGAAAAATCTGACGCAGAAGCAATAAATCAAATGCAAGAAATCAAAAGTAAGAGCATTGTAGTTACCTGAGAATGTTTGCCTATCTTTTTTCACTATACACACAACTAGCTTGGTGGTTGGATTAAATAAAGAAACGTACTATATGTTATGTGTTTGTTATCCACCCATACTATAATCCTCCACCACGTGGAGTATAATGCCACCACATAGTTAACCACTTACCATAACCATACAACTATAGGCAACCACCATCAGAAGAAGTGGATGAAAATTTGCATGTAACCATTGCCCAACCATATATTAACGACACACATGTTTGTTTGAACTTATTGTTCTCGTCTTTCCAACTTCATCTAGATAGACACATTTAAGTGTCTTTGTGGCCCATTTTGGAATCTTCCTTGATGGTCTAGGTTGATCAATTGGTGGTGCTTCATTCTCTTCAAGGTTCGGTCTTTCAATCCTCTCAATCACATCATCCATTTGAATCTGCTATTTAGGTGAAGTAACCATAACTTCCTCTTCATGAGTTTCTTCATGAGAGGGTGTTGGTGCTTCAAAAGGAAATTCCAGATATTGATCCCGTCCAAGATCAGGATCCCCCCTTCAAGGTGTGGAATTCCATTATCAACTTCATAATATGTCTTTAGATGGGAAAACTTCTCTGATGATCAAGCTATCCATCAATAGACTTGTCATTTTTACTAGTTTTAAGAAAAATGATATCTCTAAAAACAACAAATTTCTTGTTTACCTCATCATAAATATGGTATGCCTTGGAGGTGTCTGAATACCTCAAGAAAATGCACTTTCAACTTCTAGCACCAAGTTTGTTTCTTTGATCCTTTGGTACCAAGGCATAGTAGGTGAAACCAAAAACCTTGAGATGCCTAACCGAGGGAAGGTGTTCAAACTACATTTCAAGTGGAGTCTTGTCTTTAATATCATGAGATGGCCTTCTATTTCTCAAATATGTTGCACATGATATTGCATCACCCCAAAACATCAATTTCACATTCTTGAAAAACATCATTGAGTGTGCCATATTCATTAAGGTTCTATTCATCCTTTCTACCTCACAATTTTGTTGAGGATTGTAGGGAATTAAAGTTTGGTGTGTAATCCCATGTTTACAAAGATAGTCTTCAAAATAATTAGAGGTGTATTCTTTACCATTAACAGAACAAAAAGTACCAATACGAGCTTGTGTTTGATTTTCTATACATGCATGAAAGTTCATGAATGTTTGAAATGCTTTAGACTTTGTCTTTAATAAGTATACCCAACACATTCTAGAATAGTCATCAACAAAGGTCATGAGGTACTTATTACCATTTGCAGAAGGAATTGGCATGTGGACACATAAGTCAGAGTGAACCAACTCTAACTATCTACATGCTCTGAATTTACACTCTTGAAATGGTTGCTTACTATGTTTCCCTAGTATGCATGCATCACATTTTTTCTTTTGCTTAGGAATGGCCAAAAAACCAAATACGCCATTCTTTCTTAACAAACAAAGGTTGTTATAATTCAAATGACCAAATCTATCATGCCATAATAAAGTGGATGACATATTACTTTCTTCATGTTGAGACATGTAGGCAAAGTTTTGAACCCTTACAAAAGAGCCCCTGAACTTCAACAACTTTCCATCTTTCTATACAATCATGATGCACTAAGGACAACAATCTTCTCTACAACTCTGGAAGATAGAGAACATTCTTTAACACAAAAAAGGAACCTTAGTAGCTTTAGCATGACTAAACCAATTCCCTTTGTTCAAGGCTAGATTTGTATGCAAAGTACACTATGCCATCTACAATATCATTGAAATCTTCAAACAATATTTGCTAAAATTCATGTGGGATGTTGCACGAGTATCAAGCAACCAACAATATTTGTAAGATGAGTGAGAAGCTATTTCATTAATTCCAATATTATAATGTGCAACAATACAATGAGTAGAATCAGGGGCTTTACCAACCTCTTGGATTTTATTCTTATCTTCTTTGTTATGGTTATGGTTATGTCTTCCTTTGATGGAGTCCCAATGAGCCCAACATTGACTTGCTTCATGTCCAATCTTCCCATAGCACTTGCACTTCAGATCTAATCTTTTGTTTGAGTTGTTTATGCCCCATCTACCTTTGAAACTTCTTATTCTTCCATGTCCTCTCTTGCTACTTTTTCCCTTGGAAGGGTCTTTGCCAGTAAGGACTGCTAGTGAGTGCATCTTCTTCAATCTTTGAACATCTAACTTTAGATAGAATTTTGAAGAAAAAATGGGAAGGTGCAAGTCTAAATTCCTGCTCCCTTATTTACAATATTGCAACACTATCAACAATATTGCATTCAATTCTGCAACGCTATCAATTCAATTCTAAAGCCATCACCTAGATTTTGCAACAGTATTACATTCGATTCTGCAGCAATATTACATTCAACTCTATAGTATCAATTAGATTATGCAGCACTATCAATTCAATTCTACATCGGGTGCTATTAAGCTGCTATACAAAGAAATTCACCCTTATCTCCCGCTCAAGTTTTCATGAAAAACATGGACAAATTTTAATACAATAAAATGATACTATAAATTCAATCTAATGAGCAGTTGTCACAAGCAGTGAGTCTTCAATCTCACGAGCAGTGACAAGCAGTGACAATCTTCAGAACGATGCAGTAGTGCAATGCAGTTCCATACGCACCAGGAGAGATCACAACTCCAATGCTTTAACTTCGACTCAGGTTGGAGGTCTTTTCCTTCAAGTGACCATAACCTCCAGTTGTTGGATGAGAGGTCACAACACCGCTACACCAAATCTCAGCACAAAAATGTATCTCTACATGAAGTACTACACAACAACACCATACTCAATGGATATGAGCAATCTCTATTGTGGAAGAAAAAAACATAACATACGTTGCTCAGCCCATAAATTAGGGTTTCACCCTATGCATGCTCTAGATACAGGGTGCAAGAATTGTTCACGCCATCATGGGGAAGAGAGTCAGGGCTGTTAGAGAAGCATCAAGAGAATCATCCATTGATTCCTCCATTGATCACGCCAATGCCAATGATATAGCCTGTGATCAAGGAATCACAATCAATGCAGCAGATCAAGGACTCACAGCTTGCGCAATAGCCTATATTAGGCATGACAAAATCATTCCACCCTTCATCCAAGGCATGAACAAATCATGCGCATCAGTAGGAAGGAAAGAGGAAATGTAATTAGTATTGTATGTAAATATAGCTGAACATTCCCTTTGTAATTTTCTGCATTCCTTTTCTTTTCTGTTATTTTCGTGTATATAATGCCTTGAGTATTCTCTTGTATTTCATAAAGTAATAAGAATATATTTTGTTCTTACATGGTATCAGAGCCCTAGGAAAACACCACATTTCAATCTCTTTCTTAAGCTTCAGTTCTTATGGCTTCCTCCACCAACTCTGCCTCATCCTCACCTTCACCAACAATATCCCTCACCCTTCCCAATTACACTCAAATGGTTGGAGTGAAATTGGATGGTCCCGGCACCTATCTCCAATGGTTGTCAATCTTTTTACCTGTTCTGCGCAGCAATGAACTGGTAGGAATCATCGATGGGACTGAACCTTGTCCCCTAAAGCTTCTAACCAATGAACAAGGTCAAGCCATTCCTAATTTAGAATACTCTATTTGGATCAAGAAGGACCAGCACTTACTAAGTTGGATCAATGCATCTCTTTCTGAGAAAGTGATGTCAACCGTGTATGGCTTGAATACCTCTCGCCAGGTATGGAATGCACTAGCCAACAGATTTTCCAGTCAGTCTCGTACTCATGTATCTCACATCAAACAGCAGCTGGAGAATCTGCACCAAGGTTCTAAATCATGTTTAGAATACCTGCAGTCAGCCAAAGCCTGGTCTGACCAACTTGCAGTCATTGGTAAACCACTGGATGATGAAGATCTCATATCTGTCATCACCAATGGTCTTAATCCAACTTTCATTCACTTTGTGACTACATTTTCATTTGCAACTCATGAAAAGTCTCTTAGTTTTGATGACTTTCAGGAAATGTTGTTGAATCATGAAATGTTGCTCAATAACCAGCACGTTTCTGCCCCTGATATGTCCACCTATGCTCTATTTTCTCAAAAGGCAGGTCTTTGCAATTTCAATCAGAAGAGCAAAGGATCATATCAATCCTACAGACAACAGCCACACAATAATCAATATGCCAAGTCACCAACCAATGGCTTTCCTGCATTCAGATCACAGCAAGGAAATCACATCTCTGGTGCTCTCAGATTCAACAATGCTCCAGGATTCTCCAACAGCAAGACTCCACAAACTTCCTCCAACGGTGCACTAAACTCGTCATGTGCTCCCTGTCAGATTTGTGGAAAGACAAGCCACCAAGCCCTTGATTGCTTCCACAGGATGAACTACTCCTATCAAGGCAGACATCCTCCTCCTCAGCTGGCAGCCATGGCAGCTCAATCAAATGCTCTATATGATGATGAACAAGAGTGGCTTGCTGATAGTGGTGTAAATGCCCACATCACCAATAACTTGGAGAATCTCACAATCCAGCAACCCTTTGAAGGAAATGATATGGTTGCTGTAGGAAATGGATCTGGTCTTAAGATTGACAATGCTGGTTCAACTCTTCTCCATTCCTCTAATTCCTCTTCTGATTTCCATCTTAAAAATGTGCTTCATTGTCCTCAGTGCATCTGATAATATTTTATCCACTCAAAGATTTTGCTTAGATAATGATTGTCACTTTATACTTACCTCGTCTCATTTGTTTGTAAAGGACAACCTCACCAAGGCAATCCTCTTGGAAGGCAAGAGTGAGAATGGACTCTATCCATTGCAATTTCAAGGGAACTCACAAATCCAATCGTGCCATTGTAGCCTTTTTAGGAATAAAGACCTCAGCCTTGATTTGGCATTTTAGACTAGGTCACCCAGCAAATGATGTTGTTTCTCAAATTGTTAAAGCATTTCATCTTCCTATGTCATCTTTAAATTCCAATAAAACTGATTTGTGTGATTCTTGTCAATTGGGCAAAAGTAAGAAGCAATATTTTTCTTCTTCCAATCGACAAACCTCTCTCCCTTTGCATCTTATTCACACTGATATATGGACTTCCCCTGTCACATCGAATAGTGGTTTTAAATACTATGTTATATTTGTTGATGATCACTCAAGATACACTTGGCTCTAGCCTCTTTATAAAAAATCTGAAGTCTATGAATGTTTTATCAAATTTAAAATTCTTGTTGAGAACCAATTCTCCTCCTCCATCAAACAACTTCAATCTAATGGAGGTGGTGAATACACTTCACTTCACTTTCAATCCTTCCTCACCGAGAATGACATTGTCCATCCCAAATCATGTCCCTATACCTCTCAACAGAATGGCTTAGCAGAAAGAAAACTAAGGCACATTCTGGAAACAGGATTGACACTCCTAGCACATTCACATCTTTCTAATGTTTACTGGGTTGATGCATTCCTTACAACAACTCGTCTCATAAATCGTCTTCCCACTCAAACTTTGGATAATCTTTCTCCTTACTTCAAGCTATATCACAAAGACCCTGATTATCAAAAACTCAAGGTTTTTGGATGTAAATGCTACCCTCTTTTACGTCCCTTTGGATTGCATAAACTTGAATATAGATCAAAACCCTGCATCGTTCTTGGTTACAGCTATGTTGGTTACAAATGCTTAGATCCTATTACTAAAAAGGTATACTTGTCACGACATGTGGTTTTTGATGAGCAGAACTTTCCAGCAAAGGATCAAGCCTCTTCTCACTTGCCCTCCAAGATTAGTGCTATTGGTGATGCGCCCTTCATCCTTCCAGTGAGTCTTCTTCCTAATTTTGTTTCTGGTTATCCTAACTCACCCTTTCTTCCTTACAGTACCTCTCCCATTTCAAGTAATGCAAATGGCTCTCCTGCTTCTACATCCCATTCTGAATCTGCATTTCCTAATGCTCCTGCTGTACCCTCACCTGCACTGCCTTCACATCCTTCTCCTGAGATGCAACTCTCCATCCCTGTCCTTGACAATCCCATTCCTGCACCTCCCTCTTTGCATCCTATGAACACTCGATCCAGAACAGGCTCTACTCGACCTAAACAATTCCCTAATTTCAAGTTATACAAAGCTACCAAATATCCCCCTCAATTGTTTCACCTCACCATCTCTGCCACTGAACCATCTTGCTATCGCAAGGAAGCTTTTGATCCTCGGTGGGTTCAAGACATGACAGAAGAGTTTTAAGCACTCCAAAATAATGGAACCTAGACACTATGTCCACGTCTTCCTCATCAAAACATCATCAGCAACAAGTGGGTTTATCGCATCAAACAAAAATCTGATGGCACCATAGAGAGGTTTAAGGCAAGACTAGTTGCTAAAGGATTTGATTAGCAAAATGACATCGATTATAATGAGACCTTCAGTCCAGTAATCAAGCATGCTACCATCCATGTTATTCTCTCATTGGTTGTTCAATTTGACTAGACCATACGGCAATTGGACATCTCCAATGCCTTTCTTCATGGCCACCTTCTTGAGGATGTCTACATGGAGCAACCAAGGGGGTTTATTGACAATCAACATCCCGACTTTGTCTGCAAGCTTCACAAGGCCCTCTATGGCCTCAAACAAGCTCCTCGAGCTTGGTTTAATCGTTTCTCTTCCTTCCTTTTGGACATTGGCTTCACTGCCTCACTTTTGGATTCCTCCTTATTCACATTGCATTTGGGATCTGCTCACATTTTCATGCTGGTTTATGTAGATAACATCATTCTCACTAGATCCGATGATAAACTCATACAATCCATTATTGCTCAACTACAGAGAGAATTTCCTCTTAAGGATCTTGGCCTTCTTCACTTCTTTCTGGGAATTCAAGTTTCCCGCACTCCTCAAGGTCTGCACCTCTGCCAAGCTAAGTACATCTCTGATCTTCTTCATCACACTCATATGCAGGATGTAAAACCATCTAAGTCTCCTGCTCCCTCTGGTCCGAAACTTTCTCAATATGATGGAGAACCTTTGTCCAATCCTACTGAATATAGGCAAGTGGTTGGTGCTTTCCAATACTGCACCTTAACACGGCCAGAAATTGCATTCTCTGTTAACCAGCTCTGCCAATACATGCATGCACCCTCCACGGCTCATTGGTCTGCTGTGAAGCGAGTTCTGAGATACCTCAAATCTTCAGTTGATCATGGCTTAATGTACTCCAAAAGTTCCTTAAACCTCACTGCCTACTGTGACAATGATTGGGCAGGTAGCATTGATGATAGACGCTCCACCATTGGGTTTGTTGTCTTTCTTGACTCAAATTTGATCTCCTGGTGTGCCAAAAAGCAGGATGTTGTGTCTAAAAGCAGCACTGAAGCTGAATATAGAGCCCTTGCAATCACTACCACTGAAGTTTATTGGTTACGGATGCTGTTTTGTGAAAGTCAATTCTCTCTTTTACATGCTCCTGTCCTATGGTGTGACAATATAAGTGCATTAGCCTTGGCTTCCAATCCTGTGTACCATGCTCGCACTAAGCATATTGAGATCGACTATCACTTTGTGTGTGAAAAAGTCCTCAATCGTGACATCCTCATCAAATTTATTTCCACCAATGATCAACTTGCAGACATTTTTACTAAGAGTCTCTCCTCTGCTCAGTTTCTGCTTCTTCGATCCAAGCTCATGGTGACTTCCTCCCCCATCAGCTTGAGGGGGGTTGTTAGAGAAGCATCCAAAGAATCATCCATTGATTCCTCCATTGATCACGCCAATGCCAATGATACAGCCTGTGATCAAGGAATCACAATCAATGCAGCAGATCATGGACTCACAGCTTGCGCAGCAGCCTATATTAGGCATGACCAAATCATTCCACCCTTCATCCAAGGCATGACCAAATCCAGGCATAACCAAATCATGCGCATCAGTAGGAAGGAAAGAAGAAATCTAATTAGTATTGTATGTAAATATAGCCGAACATTCCCTTTGTAATTTTCTGCATTCCTTTTCTTTTATGTTATTTTCGTGTATATAATGCCTTGAGCATTCTCTTATATTTCATCAAATAATAAGAATATCTTCTGTTCTTACAAAGGCTACACACAACTTTAAGAACAAATGGAGGTTGAGCCTCTCTTACACCAAATCGCAGCTCATCTCTCCACAATATCCAGCTTCATATTCTTCACATACTTCGATGCTCTTCAACATACCCCACGCTCGTTTAAGATTGTGCTTACAAGCATAACACTCGGCCTTCTTCAACAAACTGAGAGAATACAGTTTAAGCAGCTCCATAGTCACAAACAACCAACAATTAATAGGTCACTGGAGAAGAATTTCAACACAGCTAAAAGAAAATGACTTTACAATGGAGAACACATCTCTGTGGAGAAATGCACAACAACAAATTGGAGAAAGCAATTGTGCTCACGATCAAACAAAGGTCATAACTTCATTCTCACACCACAATGATATCTCTCACACATTTCAACGCTAGCGCCACGACCAGTCACAACACCCAAACGCAGCTCTTCGCTATGTATATCTCCACACTCAGTCTTTCAAGTCACGACAGAGAATGGGCTAACAAGATTTGGCATTGCTCACACAGACGTGGAGTCAGCAGCTTCCATCTGCAAGGTCACATCTCTTTAAAGGGTGAGCTACACGAATAAGGGTTTTCCTAATTTGTACCAGTCACAAGTAATGGTCCTCAAATGAGGACGCAGGTCTAAATCCGTCCACGCTAGAACATAATAATGCAGATAATGATGACACGTAGACTGGCAACGAGCAGGCAGGCGCAGAATGGTAGAACTCATAACAACATGAGTTATGGCAGACAACCATGTTATAATACCACTGTTGAGTGGATAATTCTCGAATTGCTTTATTACCTTGCAAAGGGATATATTTATACATATCATATGGTTGTTGGGATTCACCTTTCAACATGCCTCCTCTTGGACTCCTACGAGAGTGTTTGTTTTCTTACAAGATAAGTGGAACTATAATCTATAATTTTGAGGATTAGGTTTCCAACAATTGACATGTTGAGTTGTTCTTGTGTGCCCTTTGTTTTAGGGACCAAAGCTAGGAGCATTTGATCTTTTTTTCTCTTTTATAAGTTCTAGGGCCTTCTGGATATGCCTACTACATTAATGGCCTAGATCCCCTAGCCACTAGAAGAGGTAGTCACCCTTATACTTTGATCTTTAATGAGTGACTATTTTGTCCATCGACTAAAAAGTTTGGCTCACTAGTATAGGATCAACCCCACCTTGTTTTAAGCCTTTTGACATAGATCAATTTCATCCTTGTCTTCGCCCACTATTTTAGTCTTGTCCTAGGGAATATATCCCACATACAATGTGGAAATGAAGACTATAAGTTTTATATACATAGGATTTATAATAACATATTGATGTATTGATTACATTATACTTTCATGTGGGCTCATGTCATGGTAGATGCATGGGAGTATAGTCAACTTGGAAAAAAAATGTTTAGGAACCAATAATTTTACAACATATGGTTTCTTTGTCCTTTGACATGAGTTGGAGGGCCACATGGTAAATTTTGAATGGCTACTAGAAGGCTAAATGGGTTGGATCCACCCTACAAGCTACATAGCCTGAGCTACTATGAAGATATTTGATTCATTAGCTTGATTCACATACATGTGAAAGGTGTCTATCCTTCCCCCCCTTTCCCATGAATGTTGATATGAAAAGTTGGAATATACACAAATAGATCATGGACATTCACAAGGAGGAGGGAAGGATAATTCTGGTTGGCCCAATCAAACAATATTTTACATGAATGTATTAGATTGAACTACACACTAACCATATCCTAATCATAAACATTTGTGGAGGACTCCCTAAGGTACCACCCAACCAAGTCATTGAGTGTGAATGGCTAGGATCTCATGCCAGGAGTTTTTTATTAACTATACATCTTTTGTGGGGTACTTCCCTTAATTACTTCATGATCGAAATTTATTCCCATGAATGGCAGCTTGGATTTAATATTGGAAGTTGGGAAAATCCTAGTTGTTCATGAGGACCACCCCTCATTACCTCCAACAAATGTCTTTGTGTATGAATGGATGATATTTGGAGATGCAACATGCATGATGCATCCTATCCATTCATTGGAGGTCCCTCCTTATTATTGCTAGATTATGTCAAGAATGAATGAGATTTACAAGCTAGGATTTGCTTGGTCAAACCTAGCCATTCGCCGAGGGGACTTCCATTTGTCACCACTCGAGCATGTTCCTTTGCACAAATGGTTGAAATCCGATAGCTCCAATATGCAATATAATCTGCAATGTTCACGGGGAAATTATCCTCCTAATATTCTTTAACCATGCTAGCTCAACTTAACTTCCTCCTCCTTGCTCTGTGAGGGTGTTAACTTTTGGTAATATGAGTCAAGTTGATAGGTCTATTTAATGGAACAACACCATACACTATTTGTAATCTTTGCAATCAATAGTTTCACATCTGCAACTCCTAGACCATATAGTATGCTCCCTATTGATGACCTTTTTGCATTGATAATGTTCACTATCATTGGATTTATGTTGGAATTAACTCTCTTAAGGGAATGCATGCATCACCAATGTTGAAAAAACATAAGAAAAATTAGAGGAACCTTTTTTGGATGGTAGTGGTATGAATCTTGGTACTGAGAACCAATTAAGAATTCATTATACTATAGAAATTATCATGTTAAGGGCTTTGTGGTCATGGATAAATATTTTATTGAACAAAGGTTACAAAAATCCTTTGCAATTAACAAATGTTCCTACATTGGTGCCTAGTGTTGACACTGAAAGTATGTTTGGTCCTTTAAAATCAATTTGGCATAATGATAGAGTGGATCATCAACGCCCTGTATGTGTTATGTTCTTTGATGTATTCCGTCCATTCTTTCCCTCACCATTGCAAAACTGTGTGTGACGTATTTTGGCCTAGTTTTGCTACAAATTTGTTGATTTTATATTTGGAGATCATAGATTTCCTTACAAATGTATAGATATTATTTTCAACAAAGTCTATCAAGTCACATGTTCCCATTAGTATAATTTATGGGAGCAAAAGTTGAGGATGTTGATGAGCTCTACTATGATCATGACTCCATATAGAAAGGGTTTAAGATTGTCTAGTTCTATTAGGTAAGCTTATGGTGTTGGGAAAATTGTGAATCAGGTGGTTGTGGATTCTCGATAGCTTTTGGATATGATGTAGGAACTTCATTACATTTGGATGATTCCTCTAGAAGTTAGGATAATTTTATCAATATTGTTTGGGGTATTGGGAAATTCTATGTTGTGTTGTTTTGTTTGCATAGCATTGATAATGGGAATTATAGCCTGAGATTAGAGGAATAAAAGATATTAGTTTAAGCCCTCAAATGGACCTTGGAAGGTTCTAGACCCCAAATCTGCAAGGTATGACCTGCACATAAAATGGGCCCTAGAAGCCAGTTCATCCAAACTTTCCACCCATAAAGCACCAAAATAGATGAAAAATCGGATAATGATTTATTTTAGATCAACTCCTTAGTTGGTAACCTCATCAAGTACAGGGACCTGAAAATCAATTCAATAGAAAATGTAGTAGTGATAAAATATTCTAATGGGATCAATTGAGAAACAACATTTGCTAAAGAATGATCATTTACATTCACAATTCCATAAACGGATTTAATATTAAATGCTTCAAATTTATTAATCAATTTTCATATCTCTAGTTGGTAGTTCTTTAAGTGAGGTGAATGAAAGTGTATATAATTTCTTTCTTACCTCAAGATAATTTCATAATCACCAATATGTTTATTACATTTAATATTTAAATCAAGGGATTTCTTTAGTCCTTTTGAGCAAAGCCTCATACTCATCCTTCTTGCAAAATCAAGTCTATAGAAAACAAGAGTGCACTTTCAATTTACATCAATCAATATGCATCCAAATCTAGAATCTTCCTGTGACTTAGAGCCATAAAAAATGTAAACCAAATGTTAGTTACTACATCTAGGTTAGCATTGCTAGCATTTCCCAATTTTTCTATATTACACTGAGAATCATCAATCTAAGTGCAATGAAAATGTTAGATTGGTTATTAGATTCACAAGGCAAAATTTCAAGTAGATAATTTCCAAAATCAATTTCCATGAATAGAGTCTGAAAACATAAGGAGTTTATTATTTTCCTTGAGTTTGGTAATGGTGTATTTCATGTGTTCCTCTCAATCAATCTAAGTTGTCTTATTTGGATAACCATTATATGGAAACCACAACTAAGACCAATCGGTAGAAAATTGACCTTCCAACTTTTGTGACCAATACTTGCTTAATAACAAACCATGAGTTTTTAGAATATTAATAACAATAAATTGATGAACTTTGAGATTAGAAGCAACTTGAATTGACACGTCTTTAAGTTAACCAATTTCTTTTACTTCTACCTTGTCAAGTTGAGTGATATGAGTAGTACATTTGGTAGGTGAAGCCTTCAACTTTTTACATACATAATATGGCATGATGTTCAATTACACCCTTGAATCAACTATACAATTTATGTACATTGTGATTGAAAATTTCAAAGGTCAAAAGCAAAGGGGGAGTTTGTGATTTTGATATGATTTTGATATGTTCAATACAATGGATATATTAGCTATTAATTTTTGTTTCGAATCAGCATTGTCATTGATTTATGTCCTAGTTTAGCAGATCCATTAAGTGATTTCAATAATAATTTCATCTGTTCAACAATACTACACAAATCAAACATGGAGACATTGCCCTTAATTTGATCAATATAATCTATTGCATTATATTGCATTGCAACATCGAATGAATTACTTATTCCGGGTTTTTTAGACGCAACAATGGTTGTGGTTTTCTTATCGATTATGGGTGGAGGAGTAGGATGTGAAGTTGAAGTGAGTGTTCCCTTAATTCTAAGATTATAATCACTTATGATTGTTTAAGTAGGAGCACTTTTTCCACCACTTCCTTGTCCCTCGGCATTGAAACTAGGTAAAAAATCCCATAGAACCATGGTCGCCTCCTCTTGTTTCTCATCATCCTCATTAACTTGTTCCTTTTCATTTTCTTGGTAAGAACATTCTCACATATTACATTAATTAATAAGTGGCTCCTTCATGTTGTTGAATTAGCTATAGTTTTTTTGAACGATTAGTTTGATGTATCTGCATACATGATCCATAACTACCTCTTCTAAATTAAAATTTATATTTTCTATGGACATATCAAGAGGTTTCACATGCATTATGGATTTCTTAAAAAAAGGTTTCAAAGGTTATAGAGTTGAAATTCCCTCCCTATAATTATTCTTTGATTCTATAATTTCAATGGACACCTTTCCATGTTTATAACATCTTTGTCTTTTAATTCTAAAGCAAGCTTGGTTACAATCAATGGTTTGTTGGTACTAGGTGTGTTATTTTTTATATCAATTCCACAGTTTCCTTTTAGGCTTACCATTTTGTTTGTTATCTTCTTAGCATCATTGAAATTTTTAGTGAGAGTAACTTTACTAGCTCTTTTCACAAAGATTAATGTGTAGTGGCAAAGATGTGGTATAAAGAACTTGTACATCTTGAGTAGGTTTTAAATCAGTTAGAACTTTATAAGAATGGTATTAACTTTTTGATTAAAATCTTTAACTTGCTCTTTATTGTCCACATTCGTCCTTAACAACTCAAACATTAACACTACTAGGGTTACTCCATCACTAAGTTTAGTTATAAGTTCTTTTTCAAAAGTATCCCAATTCATTATGGACCCAGCAACCCAACAAGTAGATTGTAATACCAAGTAGACACTTTATTTTCAAATGTATAAAGAAAAAGAAGACACGCCATGTCTTCATGTCACACATCTATTAATCGAATGTAACTAATAAATTTATATGTGATCTTCTGGGGTCTTGATTTATCAAGGTTGAATTTAGGCAACAAGTGTTCTAGGTGTTTAGTTAAGTCATGAAGTTGAGTTGGGAAGGCCATGACATCTTGGGCTAACCAAGAAGTTGGTTCTGGTTCCCAACCATAATTTGGTAGAACAATTAATCCCTATGTTTTATGTTAGATTTGATGTTAGAACCATAATTAAGAGAGCTTGATGATAAATTGGGAATATATGTTAAGGGAATTTGGTTAATAGGTTTAGGAATTTTGTCAAAAGAGTGAGGATTCAAATTGTCTAAGTTTCTAATGTAGGCTTCTTCTTCATCCAGACAAATGCTTGCATAAGCTTTGGTATGTGTAGGTAATTGATGTATAAGGGGTAATTTGTCTATTTAATAAGCAAAGGTTTGCGTATGAAAAGATTGCGATTCTACGTAGGGATACCAAGCTATATTCAATTTACAAGGCTTAGAGGTTTTTGAATTCAACCTTTGTATCTTGGAAGTTAGGTTTTGGATTAGAAGTTTGAGTAGTTACTAGGTGGATATGTAAATATACATGGTGATTTATGTTCCAGATATCCATGTGGTAAGTAACTTCTCTTGTCGGCCATAAAATGACCATCCTCCCTTGATCACCTAGTTATTGGTAAGCATGCCAATCCTCCTAATTGTAAGATATTGTTGATGTGTTTGTGAGAATTGGAGTTGAAGAAGTGCATGTGATTGGATGTTGATTTGTAATTGGATTTTGCACCATGAGGATCATATGCTAATGCATGATTAGTGGCATGATATGGAATAGGCATTGGTTGCATGTGCACAAGTGAAGGCAAGTAAGTAGAGGGACAAGTAACGGTTGTGTGTAATGACCTAAATAAAGTTGGGTTTATGCTTTTTTAGTTTGTAACAAATATAAATAACTATTATTAAATAATAAACATAAAAAATAAAAAATATAATTAAATAATAATAAATAACTATTAATACTATTAATGAAAGATCAACCATCATATCTATTCACCTTCGTGTCCAGTCAATGGCTATTACATTGTAACAGTGGTATCAAAGCCAATTTTGGCCAAATTTTCTATTGACTATTTTCCCTCTCATTCCCTTCCACACTTCATTGGATCTCACTCACTCCTCTCCCTATGCACTTTTCCCACCTCATGTCCTACCACCATACACACAGTCCTCCAAATCCATCTTAGCATCACCGCAGCCTTCTCTACACTTCGCGCGCTTCCACAGTTCACCCATCCACTACGCCCCCACCCTCCACTTTTGCACAATCCCCTCCACCCTCCACTCTCATACACCAGCTCCTCTATGCACGCCACCATTCGCTCCCACCAACGGCTCTTCCCACACATTCACCCCAATCATGTCCTAGCCATCTCCACTCCATCTTCGCTACACCTCCCCCTCTGCCCATCAAATATAAAACCCTGCAATCATCTGCATTACAATTACCACCAATCCAGTCACACATTCAAAAATCGAGTTGTCTAAATAGGGGACTTTTTGACCTCTGCTTCTGGCTGGTTTTTATCAGTTTTTTGCCATGAATTTTCACAAAATTTTCAAAAACGTTTAAAAACAGTGCTAGATCTTACATAGTGTAGATGTTGGAGGTTTTTCTGTCACCTGATTTCATTTCTGAGCTTAAAATCGCCCAACAAAAAATTACAGATTTTGTAGATTAAATTCACAGGATTCCAGCAGAAAATCCACCAGAAAGTCAAAAAGTCCCCTCGTTAGACAGCTCCTTCAAAAATTCATGGCATACAGTTTCCACTGGTTATGTACATCACTTTCTTCCAATCGCATCCTTCCATTACATCCATACAAATTCATTCCTCTGATCTGTAGTCAATTAAGAAGTCGGCTGCCCCCGTTTATTTTTTAAAAAGTTTAAATAAAGTCTATTATATAATTCGGTAAAAAAAGGGGGGAGGTTTATAAACTTTAGATTTATATTCTTTAAGTAAAGTTTATAAAACTCTTTTATAAAAGTCACCCTTTTTATTTAAATTTTGACTTATAGTCAAATTATAAAGCAAAAGAAAAGGGTTGGTTCCATAAGGAAAATTAACCCCAAAATGGTGAGCAACGAAAAAATACATGCCATTACTCCTACCAAGTTTTTTTTGAAGTGTGAGCTTCTGTGTTAGGGTTTCTTCCTAGAATTGGTTATGCTCTCATGGATCCTCCTTTGGATGAGAGGAGACGACTCTTGAATGACGCCTTCAGGGCCCTGGTCACCTCCTCGCCACCTCCCCCACCTTCAAAGATCCACGCTTCTATATTTGTGAAGCGTGTTGTTGCCCCCTAAATCCAGATTATGTCTGCGGCTTCAAGATTGGAAGCTCTTGCTTTGAGTGAGAAGGGATTAATAGGACAATTCACGGGGATCTGGCCTTCGTTGAAAACCATGGCGTCATTGATCTTTAAAAACTGGTTGTCGTTGATCTTTGGAGGCCTGCAACACTATTTCTGCAGTAAAGGATTTTTTCTGTTCTTGTTTGAGAACACAGATGACATGGATCTTATCATTAGAAGCGAGCCTTACTTCATGGGCCCGAGAGGATTGTATCTAAATCGATGGAGTTTATCTTTTGATCCATAGAAGGATTTAAAGAAGTGTTGTACTCCTTCCTAAAAGCATCAGATGGAAAGGTGAATTCAATAAAATCTAAAGTATGGATGGAATTGTCTTCCCAAGACGTTGACTAGGATAGCAAGGGTTATAGGATTCAAAGGAAAGCTTATTTGGAACTCCTCCAACTATCTTGGGACACCTATCTTCAGAGGGGAAAAAAACTCAACAGAATGGTAGGGAATAGTTGACAAGATAAAAATTATAAAAATAAATAATAATAATAAATAATAATAAAATCTCTTCTTCGGGAGTAAGGTGGCTCAACCTAATGGGAAAGATCGTCCTTATTAACTCCATACTCTTGACCTATCCAATTTATGCATGCTCGATCTCTCCATCTCCCAAAAAAAAATGCAGGAAATTACAAAGGAGACACAAAAATTCATATGGAAAGGTGGTAAATCAAATGGACCAAAAAAAATCCGCCTCATTAATTTGGATATTGTTTGCAGCCCAAAAAGTTGTAGAGGGGATGGAATAAGAGACCCAAGTTTAATGAACCTCACACTAGGAGCGAAAATCCTTTGGAGAATTGTTTCTGGAGAGAAGGCATGGTGGAAAGAGATTCTTTGGAAAAAATATATGAGAGGAACAAGGAAAAGATGTATTGATGAGCTCCCCCATCTAGGGATTGGATCACAAATATGGAAACTAGACAAGAGGATGGTCAACATCATTAAAAATAACTTGCATTGGATCCTAGGAAATGGAAAACAGATTAATATATGGACGGACAATCTGGTACCTATCTCTACCTCAAATCACTTTGATGCCTTCTTGGAGCTCAAGCAATGGTTACACCATTTAAATATCTCCACCCTATTTGAACTCTCCTCTTGGAACAATAATGGAATATGGAATGGATGGAAAGAATTGGATGTCTCGTATCATCTCATGTCGGACTTTAATGCTCTCTTATCTCTGTTCCAAGGTTCTGCGCTTATACACTGCCATCTCACTGATAGTAGGGGTTGGGAAAGTCGGGATTCTACACAATGAAACAATGGTATCGCCTCATCTCCAACAATAAAGAAAGCAATAGAAAGGATACTAAATGGACCAAAATCTAGTGTAAGGACGAACTTCCAAAAATCAATACTTTCTTTTGGATGTTAGTGCATCGCAAAAACTTGACAACTTATAATTTGAGAAAAAGGGGTATTGAATGGTTGTCACATTGCATCCTTTTCAAAGAGCCAAAAGAAAATCTAGAACGGCTATTTCTGGAATGTAAGTTCTCTCAAGCGGTATGGTCTCACGCACTTCAAGAATTGCATGTTAATTTGATTTTTCCAACAAATTGGAAAGACTTATTTGACTGGTGGAAAGACTACTATCAAGGTTCTATGTATCAAAAACTAGACCTTACAAGGGCATGGGTTTCCCTTCCAAAATATATTTGCTCGAAGATATGGGCAACAAGAAACAAAGATATTTTTGAAGGCGAGGTCTCAAGTCCTGAGAAAGTAACAACTTCTGCAAAATCTTTGTGGGTGGAAGCCTTATTATCGAGGGGGATGATCCAAATCCATAAGGATCCCTTTAATGCTGAAGAAAAAGAGTGGGAAAGTGAATTTTTGGCATCTCCTTTTACCCACAAAAGACATACATCTTATCGAAGGCGAAGTTCTTTAAAATGGTATCTAAGGATGAAAGTTGATAGCAAGCAACCACAAAATATAGGAGCTAGCAGTTTTTGGAGATTCTCGCATGGTTACAAGAGAAGCAAGAAAGTTGATCAATAGCTACAAAATCATGTCAATTAAATTGCATTATGTCTTTAAATGCTTAGTTAATGAATTTAAAGCATTAAGGTTTTTTCATAGTCTGAGGGTAAGTAACAGTCAAGCGGATCTAATGGCCAACAAAGGAGTGCTCCTAGATTGTGGAATACTAGTATGCAATGAAGGAAGATATGAAAGAAGTTGTATTCCTTTATCTTCACCTTATCCTTAAGGGGAGAGTGTCTCTTCTCGGATCTTGGTGCATAATGTTGTTCTCCTTCGATCTTGGAAGTAGCGTTAATGTGTCATGGAAGCAAATTTTGGTTTTAAACGAAATCTAGGATGCTTGTCTGTTGGTACCACTACCCGCAAATGTTGATTGGAGGCACAATGCTTTGATAGTGATCCTTACACAAATGGATGGCATGAATACCATCACTGGGATGGGAAAACAGACCCCAAAACAATGTTAGAGATTTAACTTCCTTTTGGGCAGAAGCAATTTCAAGATATTCTTATTTAATTGGCCAGTGGATAGGCTTACCAGGTTGGAGGGGAATCAAGTCAGTTATAGCCTCCCTACGATTCAATGCTTGGAGTGCAAAACTATTGTGCATAATTTATGGGGAGTAAGGTATTGGGCGACAGTAAAAAAGCGTCATGAGCAACAACAACAAAAAATTCCGATGACAAAAAAGAGGACAAGAAACAATTTAAGGGAAGAACCACAGGAATTGATGAGCATTGAGAGCATGTCTACAAGAATTAACAATGTTAGCCTATTTGGATCCCGATTCAAGAGAATCACAACTATGGGTCCATTTTCTTTGCTAAGTTTTTATGCAAGTTCTTAAAATTGTTAAAGTCAATTTGGATGAAGCAATTCTAAGTCTTTTTGGGAATAGAAAATATCAGGTTGAACTCCAAATAAATGGAATGGGGTATCTCAATTGCCTAGACTTAGTGTAGGATAGGAATTTAGTTTTTGCAATGAACTGCTTTTTCTTAATATTCTCGGATAATTTGTAAGGAGATATAGACTCAATATGATAGGGAAATATCGTAACAACTTCAAATATGCCAAAGATGAACAAGGAGCTATAGACATTGTCCTACTCTAGGAACAGTCCTTCCATGAGATGATGTAAATTTTTCTCTGGTTTTATAAATACAAAATGATACTCAACCGTTTCTATTAAAAAAAACGATGAAATACATGTCGATTTACACCAATGTAGAGATGAGGTTAATAGCGTGAGACATCATCTCGGTAATGTTGAAAAAAGGTAAAAAAGAAGTGGTTGATGGACTAAAAACACTAAGCAACAAACTCGAGAAATTAATTGAGTCCATGAATAATTCTTTCACTAACAAAATTAACAAGTTGGAAGAACAATTTGAAGATCGTTGGTTAGAGGAATCAATAAAAAAGGATCGAGGACAATGAAGAAGTAATGGGCATACTTTGTGATCACACACAAAGACTCGTTAACCTAATAGAAAGGGTAGACGCATTATCAACACAACCATTAGCAAATAGGAAACCACCATACAACCACAAAGACCAAAATGAAAGTTATCAAAGACATCAAGATAACACAAGACATTGGAATAAGATTAAGATTGAGCTTCCTAGGTATGATGGATTAGACAACCGAAAAGTTATTGTATGGGTCAATAAAATGGAGGGGATCCTAGCTATGAACCCACCTACTAATGAACTAGGAAAAACATCAATGGCATCCTTGTACTTAGATGGTGATGCATATGATTGGTTCACTTGGTGGTCTAAGAAAACTAGTGTATTCTCCGTAAATTGGAAAATGTTCACAGAAGACTTCCTTAAGTGATTTCACGATGATGAAGAAGACAACACTTTTACAAGGTTCACTCATTTGCAACAAAAAGGGACAGTGAATGAATATACCAATGAATGGGAATCCCTGTCTACAAGATTCCCTGACCTTATGGATGATCAATTAATGAGACTATACATTTTAGGGTTGAAGTCCATTATCTGCAGCGAGTTAAAACTTTCAAGAATAAGAAATTTGGTGGAGGCCAGAAGCATGGAAAAAATAATTGAAAGAAATCTCAATGCTCAACATGGGGCTACAATTATGAAAAAATATTCCAATTATAGCATGTCGAGAGATAACAACAAATATGTCCATTCAGAAAAAGACAACAGGAAGGAAAACCCCTGTCGTAGATGTGGAAAACACTAGACTTCATGGCATAGATGTGAATATGCATCATTACGTTATTATTGAATAATCGATGGAAAACAAGTAGAAGTTCCAAAACCAGCATACGACGTCACAGTGGCATATAACTCAAACTCAAATGATGATGAAACACCACGAAATGTGTCACTATCATCAATTTCATGCACATTATTCAGTAGCGGGGAGGATGATGTGTTGCAAAAAGGAAAATATTCCTCAAAAAAACGAAGTTCAAGAAGTAACCAAAAAATAAGTTCCACCCCATCTCAGGAATATTAATGAGATCAATATTCCAAAACCAAAGGTAAGAAAAATAACAAAAACTAAGAGGCTTAATCTCAATGGAATTGTAAAAAATAGAAAAATAAAAATCCTTATAGATTCTGGTAGTACTCATAACTGTATCGACATCAATATCGCTATGCAGTTAAGACTTTTTGTGTACCCTACTAAGGACCTCACTATTAAGGTTTCCGATGGAAATCCAGTTAACAACATAAGAAGATGTCATAACATTTATGTTCAAATACACGACCTAGAAATCAAATTGAGATTTTATGCGTTACCACTTGATGAGATGGACATGGTGCTAGGATCGGAATGGTTGATGCAATTGGGCACTTATTCCACCAACCTCAAAGAGAAGTACATGGAATTCCACCTTCATGGTAGACATTATAAATTATATGGAAATGAAGGTTCCAACCTTGAGGAAGAAGAAACAAAACAACAAAGAAGTAGGGAAGAAGCTCCATAAAACATGGAACAATGATACATGTTTACATCCAAGAAACAACAAGACCCTAATTTAAAAACCCAACTCAAAAACCTTCAAGATATGATTCATAAATTACAAAGTTACCTCTATGGAGGAGAACGACTGCTGCAAGGTATCATGGAGGCAGACGAATAGGGTTTCGAGCATGATGGCTTGGTCGTACGGTCAGGTGACAGTCGAATATTGTACCGTGCAACTGACGAGATCATGGGCAAAACTGACAAGGTTTCCTTAACCAAACTCATTTGCACTGGGGTTTTTTTGGCTTGCGGGTTTTATGCTGGTAAGTTTTATGATCTTACTGCTGGTAAATTTCTTTTACCCCTGTCAGGATGAGGGATGAGGATCTATTGGATTACTCCTATGATCGGTTACACGATGAGGACATATGGGCAGTGCTAGGTGGAAGCAGGATTGTCGAGGTGGAGGCATCCCCCTTGCCGTGGTTTATTGGGTTGGAAGAGGTGGTCCATCCACCAGATAGCTATGCAGAGGTTTTCTCTCCCGGAGACTAATTAGTTTCTTCGCCAAGGTTTTATGTAGATCTTGGGCCTTTTGATGGAGTTGGGAATGTGGCTAAGGGTTCTATTAGTTTGTCGTCGCAGGTAGGAAGGGTTTCCTCTCTAGTGTTGTTGAGGTTTAGGGTAGAGGATCTCACGGTTGTCGGGGCGGTGGATGGAATGACCTTAGGTTGTGGAGCTGAGACTTTCAATGGGGGTCATGATACCACCTTTCTTAGGGACGGTTCTCTGCCGATGGAATAGGGATACATTGCTCATTTTTTAGGATCTTGGGAACAGAGGAGATGTCCAAGTCCTAGTGGTGAAGAATTGTTGGGCACTGGTGGTTGTATTGAGGCAGTGGACAGATCTGGAGCTTGTGGCAGAAGGAAGAAACAACGCAAGAAATGGATTAAGAAGAAGGACGAATTCAATTATACCTTGGGTGAAGATATTGGGTGGCGTCAAGTTTTGTAGATGGCTGATTTGAAGCTGGTTAGATGGGATTTGGGGTGATCCTTTTCACATAAGACTATGGCATTGTGGGTGGAGGAGAACTGGAAGGAATACCCTGGGACGGTCCCAAAGGTGGTGGCCCTAAATAGGGGCTGGTTTGCTTTCAATTTTGTTGAGGCCAAACACGTCCATTGGGTCCTATCTTGTAACTAGACACTGGATCATACTTTGTTGCTCCTCAAACCTTGGCATCCCCTTTTTGATGCTAGTAGGGAGCGGGTAGATGCCATTCCACTTTGTGTGCGACTGCCTGGTTTGCCGCTGCACTATTGGACAGAGGAACACTTAAGGAACATTGGGAACATATTGGGGTCATTTCTGGAAGCTATTTTATCATTCAAGGAAAAAATGCATCATAAGGTTTCTCATATCTTGGTCATCTTAAATGCGAGGGAGGGCGTAGCGAATGACCTAAATCTCCGATGGGGGTCGTATGTTATTAAACAATCACATGATTATGAGAATGTTCCTTTTTGTTGTCGTCAGTTCCATGCTTATGGACACTCGACCTCTAAGTGCAATTTGGAGGTTCACACTTTAAATGGGCGTTGACACCTGTCGGGTACCCAAAAAGGGGGTCGGACAGATGGTTTGGAGCCCCTTCTACCTAGCTAGTGCAAATTTTAGAACCTATTCCTTAGGAGGTGTAGGTAAATGGTGGCATTGCTGTGGAGAATGTTGGATCATTTCAGGTGGTGGAAGTGTGTAGACAACTGAAGAACTTACTCTCTCATGGACTCCCCTTCCTGGGTACTTTTGCTTTCTCTCTGAACCCTTCTTTTAATTTGTTTTCTGGTAATGTTACTGTGTCTGGTTTAGATTGGGTGGAGGAATTAAAAAACCTGAACATCTCTTCTAGGTCTTGTATGGATTCTAAACCTTTCCCTACTACTCCGCTGGAAGAGATCCCCCTGTCTGTTTTCCTTGTTATCCCCTCTGGCGAGGCTATCACATTACCTTCCCTCACTCCTTCATCCTCCCCTTCTCCCCCTCTCTCCTCTTTGGTGCTTTCTCATTCCCCCGAATTTCCTGTCTCCCCCACTGGTATTGTTGTGTCCCCGTTGTCTCCTTCATCACCTCATGACTCATCTGACTCAGGGTATTTTCTCAGGCCTTGTTCAAAGGGATCTGCTGGGGGTTTAGGACTGAATATCACTCCCGGTTCTAAGGGAAGAAGTAGGAAATCCTTTATTTCTAAGGCCCAGACAAAAGCTAAGATGGACCTCTTGGAGGGCAAACAAAAATCCATTGAGAGGGTGCTTAGAGAGGCACGTGCCTAGAAGAAGGGTCGCAGATGAAAATTATGTCCTTCAACTGTCGAGATCTAGTTGGTCCCCATAAAATATCAGCACTTAAAAGGGTGGTTGGTTTGGAACACCCCGACATTATGTTGTTACAATAAACTTTAGGTGTCGGAGAGGTGGTGCAATCGATACTGGAAATTTGGTTTCCTGGATGGGCTTATATGACCTTGGATGTTAGAGGATGCTATGGGGGACTGGAAATTGGTTGGAATGAGAGAACTGTCAAAGGCCTAAATATGTGGGGTATGGAATCGGTGCTAGGTCTAAATTTTTTAGTGTTAGACTTGTAGATTTATTTTACTGTTCACAACATGTATGGTCCTTATCTAAATAGGATTCCCTTCCAGGAAGCCCTATTCAACAATCCTCTCCTCAGGGGCAAGTCATTTATCCTGAGGGGGATTTTAATTTTTCTTTGGGGCAAGTAGAGGTTTGGGGACTGCATTCTCGTGCTGATTTGTTGACAGACTATTTCACTCGGAAACTTATTGATAGGAAGTGGCTGGATATTGAGCCTACCAAGCTCAAACCTACTTGGAGAAATAATAGGTGCGGCGAGGGTCATGTTGCTAAGAGGTTGGACTGTTTTCTGGTGGCTGAATAGGTGTCGGACATGATTCATCTAATCAGGTAGTGGGTTGTTAGTGGTGGTCTCTCTGATCATCTACCTATCTTTCTGGAACTCAAGATAGGACCCACACAACCACCCATTCCGTTGAAGTTTAACAAGACTTGGCTAAATGATGAGTCTTTTTTATTATTGATTTCGGGAAGTTGGATCCCTTTCAATCCTAGAAGTATGCTATCATCATCATTCCAATTTGTTGCTAATATTAAACGATTGAAGGGAGCTATCAAAGAGTGGTCTGTGGGGAAAAGATTATGGGAGGCCAGAGAATTGAAATTGCTGAAGGAAGAGATTACTAGGATTCTGGAGGGGGATGGGGGTGGGATGCTGAATCGGGAGACCAAGGAGAACCTTATCAGGCTTGAAGGGAAAAGGAACACTTTATTATTGGAAAGATAGGAAACCTGGAGACTGAAGAGCAGAGCTATTTGGCTGGAATGTGGAGATGACAATACAAAAAAAATTCATGCGTATGCTAGAGGGAGGAAGGCCTCAAACACCATCTGGAGTTTGTTGGACGAACAGGGTAATGCACAAACCACTTTCGAGGGGAAGGCCAGGGTTGGGTAGCTCACTTTGAGAATATTTTCAAAGCTCCGCCCCAAGCCACTATAGTTGAAATCATCAGGGTTGCTCAATTGTTTCCCCGTTTTGTGGAGGAGGATGATAATTTGTCACTAATGGAGGTAGTCTTTGAGGAGGAACTAAAGACTGCTCTTCATAGTTTTCAGAAGGATAAGAGTCTTGGACTGGATGGGTGGACAATTGAATTCTTTCTGGGTCTCTATGATTTTCTAGGCGGAGACCTTTTGAAGGTTGTGGAAGATACCAGACTCTCGGGGAGACTCCCTGCTAGTTTCAACTCCACATTTATAGTTTTAATTCCCAAAGTTGATAATCCCACCTCTTTGAATGAATTTCGACCCATCTCTCTGTGCAACTGTGTCTACAAGGTGGTTTCAAAGGTGATTGCACGCAAATTCAAGTACATTATTTCAAAGCATATTATTGAAGAGCAATTTGGGTTTTTGGAGGGGCGACAGATTCATGATGCCATTGGTGTGGCACAGGAAGGGTTGCACAGCATAAAGACCAAAAATATCAAAGGGGCTATCCTCAAAATTGATCTGTCTAAAGCCTATGATAAGGTTAGTTGGTTATACATCCATATGTTGTTGACCCATCTTGGATTTGGTATTGGAATTATCAGATGGATCATAAGTTGTATCACGACAGTCTATTTTTCTATTCTAATCAATGGGGGTGACCTCACCTTTCTTCCATGTCGAAAGAGGTTTGCGTCAAGGTTTCCCGCTTTCACCCTTGCTCTTTTTGTTGGTGGCAGAAGGATTAAGTTAGGCCTTAAGGGATGCTAAAACTCAAGGTTCATTGAAGGGCATTCATATCTCCCAGGCTCTTCAGATAACACACCTTCTTTTTCTAGACGACATTCTCATCTTCTGCTCAAGGTCGGTGATAGACACTAATACTCTTCGTGATATACTGGAATTGTTCTCCACGACCACTGCGATGGAGATAAATGAGAGGAAATCTACCCTTACTTCCCATCTTTTGTCAGTTGAAGAAATCTGTGTACTTAACATGGTTTTTCCTTTTAATACATCAAGAATTGATGAGGGTTTGGAATATTTAGGTTTTTGTCTCAAACACATTGATTATCACTTACAGGATTGGCATTGGCTTATTGAAAAATTGGAGAAACGTTTGAAACAATGGAGTCATAAGTGGTTGTCTAGAGTAGGTAGATTGGTTATGGTAAAATCGGTATTGGAAGCATACCACTTTACTAGATGTCACTTGGTTGGATCCCTAAGGGCATTCTGGAAGCGACAAGAAACTTTTGTTTCAGGTTTTTGTGGAGTGGCAAGCAAGATTCTCAAGTGACTCCTTAGGTGAGATGGGAAAGATTTGTGGTACCTAAATGCCTAGGAGGATGGGGCCTTAAGAATATCTTCTTGTTTGCAAAGTTTCTTGCAGCTAAGGGAGGATGGAGGTTAATTACATCTGACAGTATTTGGACACATGTCATGATCAAGAAGTACATTGCTCCGGATTCTATTGAAGGATGGATTAGGAACACCAGAAAAGTCCATGTGGGGGGCTCATTGGTCTGGAAAGCAGTGGTGCAATCTTGTGGTGTTCTTAGGAACAACCTTTCTTGGAAAGTGGGGGATGGCAGGAAATTGAGGGTTGGTAGTACACTTCAACACTTACTTCCTGGGAATATGATGGAGGAACTTCGACAGAGGGACATTATCTACCTTTATCAGCTTGCACCCCCATTTCAGGAGAATTTATGGTTTCAATCTTGGAGATCGATTGCATCCTTTGGGTTAAAAGATATCAATGAAGGGACACTAGCCCGTTATATTGGAGATTTGTATAGGGCCCTCATACAGTTAAGGTATAGGGAGGATGAACTTGTCTGGGATGTTGATCCCCATGGGTGCTACACTCTAGAATCCGATTATTTAAAACTCAGTGTCGATGGTCTTCAAAGGGATTTGGTGTGGTGGTGGAAGAAACTGTGGAAAATAAATTCCCCACCAAAAACTAGGTTTTTCATGTGGTGTGTATTGGAGAACAAAGTCCCAACTTGGGACAATATTCTAAAAAGATGTCTACAAGGGCCTGGTTGGTGTATGCCATGTAAGGCAGAGGTTGAGATAGTGCTACATCTTTTTAAACATTGTGCTTATATCAAAGTAGTTTGGTCTGAATGCTCAAAGATAATGGGGGTACCATGCACTTGGGAGGGAAAATCTATATTACAAGCTTGGGAACATTGGATATTAAGGGATGAACAATATTTGACGGTGGCTTTGCCACTTTTGGTGATTTGGGGTGTCTGGATGGAAACCTCATTTTTTGTGATAAAGCATGCATGTCGACTATTACAGCAAGCCTCTCATGTGGTATCCTGAATGATTTTCCACAACACGTCAGTGCTACTAGACAGAGGAAAGTATTGGAGGTGGATTTGGATAGGTTGATGCCTTGGGGATTTTTCGATGGTGCGACTTAAGAAAACATTTGCGGGGGTGGGGCTTTCCTATTTGTATCCGAAACACATTTCTTTAAACTGGTGGCAGGTTTAAGGGAAGGCAGTAACAACTTTGTTGAACTCATGAGCCTAAAACTTCTCTTGGTCTTTGCAGCAGAGAAAGGATGTAGAAAGCTTAATTTCATGGGGAACTCTATGAATGTTATAAATTGGATTAATGGGACTCAACAATGCAGAAATCTTAGACTTGCCAGTATATTATTGTCTGTTAAAGAGGTTCTAAACACTTTTTTTGCCTTATCTTGCTGACATGTCTATAGGGAAAACAACCAGGAGGCGGACAGGGCCTTGAAGGAAGGGTTTCCAATGAACATGGGTCAATGGAAGATCACTGAATATATGGAGGATGCTGCACATGAGTACTACCACAGCCCATTCATAGAATGATATGATTTTATATATATTGATTTTACTCTCTATATACACTCTACGGGTTATATATGATCTTTGCTATAAGGTTTATTTGGCTGTCAACCGAACAACAGGCAGATTACAGAACACTTCTTTTGAGAAACAGGTTTTCAGGACAAGTTTTTTGAATGTCTTATCTATGAAACATTAAAACTGAATCTAAATAATTTTGTTGCTTTAAGGGTTTACAACATTTTTTTTTGCTACAACAGAAGCTATCAGTTGAACATGCAATACCCTTAAAGTGTATCAACAGAATGTAATTTTGTTTGAAGAAATAAATTATGCTTTTTTTCCAAGGAAAAAAATTACAAAGGAATCTTGCAAATTCTCAAATGGGAAGCTCTAGCAAGCTTGTGAAGGTAGACAAGGTCAAATATGACGCCACCAAAGAAGCATGCCCACCTAGGGAGAACCCAATTTATTATGCTCTGAGGACAAAGCATGCCTTAAGGGGGCGACAATGTAACAAATATAAATGACTATTATTAAATAATAAACATAAATACTAACAAATGTAATTAAATAATAATAAATGTAATTAAATAATAATAAATATAATTAAATAATAATAAATAACTATTATTAGTATTAATGAAAGGTCAGAAGTCACATTTATTCACCTTCGTGGCTAGTCAATGCCTATACAGATAAACCACCACAAAGTATTGTATCATCATTCATTTTATTTCATTAATATATCATTCAATTGAAAATATTTCTATCATAACAACTTATGCTGTGATATAGTTCTAATGGGAGGGTTGTATGGTGGATAAAAATATGTAGAGGAACAAATCATTGCATAACTTATCTTGGTTGGGATTTAGTCTTAAACATGTCCAGTTTTTCCAATAGGACTTTGGTACACTAGTGAGATTGATGTGATATTGAGTGGTTCACTCAAGTTTGATTATCACCATGATCTGCCCCAGATGAATCCCATGTTTCAAAAAGGGATGATTTCAAGAGAAAATCTTGAGCTATTATAGTTAATAAAGTAATTCCATTTCATGTGATTCAATTCCCAACCTAAAGGCTTGTTTATGAAAGAAACACTTGAAAAAGCAGTTTAGTTTTATGTAGTCCATAAAAAACATGGATGCCCATTGTGACATTCATAATTTGATCCAAGAGGATCATCTGAAAGTCGATCAAAGTTAAAGTCTTCAAACAAAGAAATAAATATTACCAGAGTAAATAGCTCGTTGACAGCTTTTCGTCAATATTTGTTTCGTGCGAAATTGCCTCTGGATGAAGAAGTTGTCAACAGTTGAAGTTTCAACGGAAATGGTTAAAAATGGTAAAAAAGAATGGTAAATGTATGGTATGGAAAAAGAAGTTGAAGTTTCGACGGAAATGGTTAAAAATGGTAAAAAAAAAGGTAAATGTATGGTATGGAAAAATTGGTTGGAGCCTATGGAATTTGAACCCAATACCTCACTATAGGCAATGCACTCACCAAGCTACACTAGCCAAGGTTCCCACTGATGGTCCTTAATAGAGCTATGGAAAAATTATATTTAATTTTAAGGTTATGTATGATGGAAAAAAATGGGGAGGGGCCAAGGGCATAGCCCTCGACCCCATGCCAACACCGAGGCACCCATATAGAACAATATGTTAAACCAAGCGGTGGAATCCTAAACATATCAACATAATGTGGAGCCAAATTACATAACATGGAGCCATACCACCTAACCAAATTATAACCATATCAACCATATCATAACGGGTATATGTAACCGTGCCACATTATAACCATATCAATCATATATTATAGCGTGGTTATATGCAAATGTATGCCACCATTCAAAATCGCGTTGAGGGAGGAGAGGCCCGCAGGCCTCTCCCCAAATAACTCTACGTCTTACCATTGGGGAAAAGGCCCTTCATTGCTTGATAAATGACATGAAATGCATTTGATTTGGCAATGCTAATACCCTATAAAATGAACCACGATTTCCAGCCACGAGTTCAGAGTTTGGGGGTTGGAAGTACATACAAGCATGGGTTTACATAGAGATGAGACATGGTACAGGAACAGATATCGAGGCACACAAGCCATTGATGGGCATGGATCCTGAGGTAGAATCTATACAGTTTGTACTATTTTGTCTTGTTTGCAGACAAATTGTCTCGCTTTGCATGCTAGAGGAGGCCTCAGGCACATATAGTCAACTTTATATTCATTTTCTTAGAATTTCGCAAGGAGTTCAATGGTGTTGTTTATTTCTATTTTTGACTAAAAGAAAACAGAGTTGTTTCTAGAACACTCATTTTGTAAGCTTTGAAGACTTAATAGATCGACCTTCCCATTGGAAGTGGCCTGGAGGCATAGCCCATGAGGGGTGAACTCTGTTACCAGCTGTTGCCTTCATTTTCTGATTTTCATATCTCTTTCTATTTTCTTATGTGAATGTTTTAAAGCATTAAAATTTTAATCTTTAAGCATGTTTATGAATATTTAATATGAAATTTCACATGCAAATTTATGGTTAAAAAGATCTTGAAATTTCAGATCAAGTTTGGTATCAGAGCTAGATAACCATTGCATTATGAGTTTATGTTAACAAGATCCATGCTACAACGTGGTGAAGGAGAAATTGAAGAGTTTGATCCAGAGATTGGTTCAACAGGAGGAAGAATGTCTTCACCAAAAGGAGAAGAAGCAACTTCTTCTATCCCATTTTAAGGGGAATTTTCAAAAGCTTTCATGAGAATGCAAACGATGGTAGAGGAGCTCTATCAAGATCGGAAGAGAGGTGAACGAGGAGGTCCATCTCATGCCGAAGGTAAAAAAGAAGGAGGTAGTGAGGAACCTCCTAAAACTACACCATCTTCTCTGTCTTATCTTGATGGTTATATGCCTTCTCCATTTGAAAAGCAAAAAGCAAAAATTGACTTTAATGTTCCTCAATTTATGCTAGATATTAAGTTTGAATTACCTACATATAATTGAGGGCTTAATGCTGACAATTTGGACAATTGGATCTGTCAAATTGAAATTTGTTGTAGGATTCAAAAGTTTACTGAAGATAACATTAATATTCAATTGGTGTCTCTCTGACTTGGAGGGATTGCTCTCATACAATGGGAGAGTAGATCTCAAGAGGATCTTACCACAAAGGGCAAAATCATCTCCTCTTGGTATGAGTTCACATCAACATTACAAAAAGCATTTTTATCCATTAGGGTACATGCAACAAGCTATAATGGACTGGAAGAATCTGAGGAAAGGTAAGGGACAAAATGTGCAAGAATACACACAAGAATTGAGAAAAAGAGCATTGGTACTTGGTATACCTCTCTACACCTATGAAACTCTTCTCAAATATATAGGAGGATTGCATAGTTATTAAAGTCATATGATATTGATGTTTAATCCGGCTAACCTTAATGAGGTGTGTGTTCAAGCACCTCACATAGAGACAAAGGGGAAGAATACCAAAGAGAACTTTTCCAAGAAACCTTTCAAACATGATGGAACCAAGTCTAAAGGTAAGGTAAAAGGTAAACACATAGCTACTATAAAGAAGGAAGGAGAAAAACCTACCCGTACTCATTGTCAGAAGTAAGGTCATGATGCTTCCAAATGTCGGAATCTGCATCCAGGGCTCAAGCATGAGAAGTTTCAGAATAAAGAAGATAAAAAGACTACTGCAGCAACAATCCAACATGATTTGGGGTCAGACTCTGGGGATGAAACTAAGGTGGTTTCTACAAGCATTCAATGTAAAATTCCTTCTTGTTTTGTTTCAAGAAATGAACTTGTCATTGATGAAAGAAATAGGAGTGAGTTATTTCATATCATAGTAATCTCTAAACATACAGAAATTGAGACTCTTTTTGATAGTGGATCACAAGAAAACCTCATTTTAGAAGAAATTGTTAAGAAATTAAAATTGGAAACTAAGTTACACCCTAAACCATATCCACTTGGATGGGTATGTGATAATGCACAACTAAAAGTTACAAAACAATGTAGACTTAGTTTTTCCATCACTTCTAGATTTGTTGATGAGGTAGATCTAGATGTGGTTCCGTTGGATATCTGTGGTATTTTGTTGGGTAGTCATATCTGTATGATAGGAATGCTATCTTTTATAGGGAAGATAACATGTATTGGCTCACTAAGGATGGTATTGAATATATCGTTCGTGCACATCAAATGAAAACCAATCTTTCTTTAGTTTATGTAAATCAAATGAAGAGGTTAATAAATGCAAGTAAGAACTTTGTTCTTATGATAGTAAAAGTAAAAGATGTTGAACAAACTGGATTCTGTAAAGGTTGTGATCCTAAACTTAAAAAGGACTTGATAAAGGTGGTATCTAAATATGATATTTTGTTTCAAGAACCTAAAGGATTACCTCCTAAAAGGGAAATTCAATATGAAATTCATTTACTACAAGATGCACCTATTCCTTATATTGGTATGTACATGTCTTCCATTATTGAGAATGCAGAGATAAAGAAACATGTTCAGGGATTGATTGAAAGAGGGGCCATTTGACCAAGTTCCTCTCAGTGTGGTTCACCAATTGTTTTGGTGCCAAAGAAAGATGGAACATGGCATATGTGTGTTCATTACAGGGCACTGAACATAATCATAATAAAGAACATGTATCCTCTTCCTTGAATTGATGGTATTTTAGATCAGTTAAGAATTGCAATCCTTTTCACTAAGTTAGACTTACGAAGTTGCTATCATTAAATATCTATTCATGAGAATGATATTTGGAAGACTCCTTTCAAAACTAAACAGGGGTTGTATGAATGGATGGTAGTGCCCTTTGGGCTTTGTAATGCACCCACAACATTTATGAGGGTGATGAATGATGTGTTTAGGCCCTTCATTGATGACTTTGTTATAGTATACTTAGATGATCTTCTGATTTTCAGCCGAACTTGGGAAAAGCATGTCAAGCATGTTAAACAAGTATTAGATGTACTTGTAAGGGAAAATTTGTATTTAAAGATGTCTAAATGTGAATTTGGAAGACATCTTTATCATTTCTAGGTTACATTGTAGGGGGTGGTAAATTGAGGATTGATCCCTCTAAAGTTGAGGTCATTGTAAACTAGCCTAAGTTGAATAATGTAACAGATGTAAGAATCGTTTTGGGAGCAACTCAATACTGGAGGAAGTTCATTGCGAACTTCTCCTTCATAGCTTCTCCATTACATGCTTTGACAGGTATGAACAGAGTCTTTCAGTGGGAAGGAAAAGCACAAAAGGCCTTTGACACTATGCAAGGAAAGATCGGTACAACTCCAGTACTTGCACTGCCAGATCTATAAGAACCATTTGAGATAGAAATTGATGCTAGTGGTTATGCAATGGGGGCAGTCTTAATGCAACATAAAAAAACCAATATGCTATCATTCTGAAACTTTCTCTAAAAAAATAATCAACTACCCAACCTATGACAAAGAGTTGTATGCATTAGTACAAAGTATTAAAAAGTGGAAACATTACATAAGGGGTAAAGAAACAATCATACATATTCATCATCAACCACTACAATATTTACAATCACAAACTAAGCTACATCAATCAAGGCATTTCATATGGATGGGTTTTCCACAACAATTTCATTTGGTTATTAAGTATAAGAAACGAATTCAGAAAAAGTTGCAAATATGCTATCTAGACCTCCAAAAAATGCTTCTATTGTCATTCAACAAAGTCCTCTAGTACATGCAAGTTATGTTGAACAATATACTGAGGATGAAGATTTTAAAGAAGTTTATGAATCACTAAGGCATGGCTATTAGAATGAAGAATTGAACTATCATATCAATGACAAGTTGTTGTATCATCTTGGTAAAATTTGTATTCCAGAAAGTGGAAGAGTGCATGTGATAAGAGAAGCTCACACTTCTCTCATTTCATGACATTTTTGAGTAGGTAAAATTGTAGCACAATTGCAAAAGTTTTGCTATTGGACTTGAATGAATGATACAGTGTCCAAATATGTAAAAGATTGTGTTATGTGTGCAACAAGCAAATCAAGTAAAATAAAGTTAGGCTTGTACACTCCACTTCCAGTTCCTTCTAGTCCATGGGAAAGTGTTTCAATGGATTTTGTAGGAGGTTTACTAATGTCTAGAAAAGGACATGTCTATCTGTATGTTGTTGTGGATCGATTCAGTAAAATGTGTATACTGATGCCTTGTAAAAAGTAGATCATAGTTGAGATGACTGCTCATTTGTTCTTCCAAAATGTATGGGTCCATTATGGACTTCCTACTTCTCTTATTTCATATCGAGATTTTCCCTTTATTGGGAAATTTTGGTCATTTTTATGGGAACTTATGGACACAAAGCTGAAGAACAACACAACATTTCATCCACAAAGCGACGATAATACTGAAGTGGTCAACTAGGCCATGGTACATCTTCTTCGAGGGTATTGTGCTAAGCATCCTAATCTTTGGGATGAACAATTGCATTATGTACAACATGCCTGCAACAAAGCCATACACTCTTCTACTTAGAAGTCTCCATTCGAGACATGTTTTGGGTACTTGCCAAAGTCTCCTTTAGACTCTTTTTTTGGGAAAGATACAGTGGAATATGGACCTTTTGATGCGGATAAAGCTCGGAAGTTTATTCAACAGATCCAGTTAATTCATCAAGCAGTACAAGAACAGTTGGAATCAAGTTAGGCCAAAAATAAAGAACGGCATGACAAGCATCGAATAGATCATCATTTATAGATTGGTGATCGAACATGGCTTCATATCAACAAAGATCGACTCCAAGGTGAAGGTAAAAAGTTGAAAGCTATCGGGAGGATGTAATACTAGACAAGAAGACCAGATCTTCACGAAGAGGAGACATGGAGTTCCTTCGTGTGGGGTTAAAAGGAATGCATACAAGCAAAGCAAGGTGTTTAGATACCAAAGAGTGAGGGAGCTGTACCCTCACTTATTTTCTGAATGATTTCATGCTTTTGGTGGCCCAAAAGCTTCCCAGTGGGAAGGTTTGATATAGGAGGATCATCTCAAAGTCGAATAAAGTTAAAGTCTTCAAATAAAGAAATAAAGATTACCAGGGTAAAGAGCTTGTTGACATCCTTTCGTCAACATTTATTTTGTGCGAAACAACCTTCAGATGAAGAAGTGGTCAACAGTTGAAGTTTCGATGAGAATGGTTAAAAATGGTAAAAAAACATAGTAAATGTATTGTATGAAAAAATTGGTTGGAGTCTATGGTATTTGAACCCAAGACCTCCCTATAGCCCAAGACCTCACCAAGGTTCCCACCAATGGTCCTTAATAAAGCTATGGAAAAATCATATTTAAGTTTAAGGTTATGTATTATGGAAACAAATGGGGAGAGGCCAAGGGCATAGCCCTCAACCCCATGCCAACACCGAGGCCCCCATATAGAACCATATGTTAAACCAAGCGGTGGAACCTTATCCATATAAACATAACATGGAGCCAAATTACATAACGTGGATCCATACCACCGAACCACATTATAACCATATCAACCATATCATGATGGGTATATGTAAACACGCCACATTATAACCATATCAACCATATATTATAATGTGGTTATATGCAAATGTATGCCACCATTCAAAATCTCAGGGAGGGAGGAGAGGCCCGCGGGTTTGACCCCGACACCTCTCCCCAAATAACTCTACGTCTTACCATTAGGGCACAACCCCACCGTTGCTTGATAAACAATGCAAAATCCTTTTGAGTTGGCAACGTTAAAACGCTATAAAATGAACCACGATTTCCAGCCACGAGTTTAGAGTTTAGGAGTTGGAAGTACATAACAACACAAGTTTGCACAAAGACCGAGACATGGTACATGCATAGATCCCAAGGCACACATGCCATTAATGAGCACGAATCTCAAGGCATAATCCGTACCGTTTGTAATATTTTTTCTTATTTGTAGGCAGATTGTCTCGTTTTGCGTGTCAAAGGAGGCCTCAAGCACATAAAGTCAATTTTATACTCATTTTTCTCAGAATTTTGCAAGGATTTCAATGGTGCTATTTATTTATGTTTCTGACTGACAGAAAACAGAGGTGTTTCCATAACACTCATTTTGTAAGCTTTGAAGACTTAATAGATCAACCTTCCCATTAGAATGGCCCAAAGACATAGCCTAGGAGGGGTGAACTCTGTTACCAACTGTTGTCTTTATTTCTGGTTTGCATCTCTTTTTATTTGCTTATGTGAATGTTTTAAAACATTAATTTTTATTATCTTTAAGTATGTTTATAAATATTTAACATAAAATTTCACATACAAATTTATAATTAAAAAGAACATAGAATTTCATATTCATTAACCCCTTTGCAACCTCAACCTCAACCTTCACAAGTCTCTTTGCAATCTCAATCTTCATAAGCCTCTTTGTAACCTTAACCTTAACCTTCACAGGTCTCTTTGCAATCTCAATCTTCATATCTCTTTGCAATCTCAATCTTCATAAGCCTCTTTATGACCTTAACCTTCACCCCTAACGATAACTATTCAATAACCAACCACTTTGCATTAATTAAATTCATCTTAACATTTGTCCATACTTTAACCAAAACGAATTTATGGACAACATGAGTTGATTATTTTAAATCATTTTATTATTACGAAAGTCCTTTTTTTGTCATTATATCAATGTAAATCCTTAATTATTTCATATCTCAAATTTGTTATAAACATTTTAAACCAGTAATAAAATCCTTTTTGTCATTATATCAATGTGAATCCTTAATTATTTTATATCGCAAATTTGTTATAAACATCTTAAACCAAAAGTTTCCCCACTTTAAACTTTATATTTCCCGATCTGCCAAACCAAAAAACTACACAAACTATCCACTACCTATGGTCTCTAAACCAAAAAAAAAACAAAAAACACAAACATGTATCAAAAGGGCATACCATGTCCCACACCAACATTGACCAGTAGTACAACATTATTTTGTACTTGATCACTTATATCGCTCTCACCCACAAGAACAGAAGCACGAAGTTTGCCACATGGTAAAACATGCTCGAGAGAAAATTCCTCGTCCCTTGGAAAAGGTCACCATGTGGGGATTCGGGAAGGAGAGGAAGTTGAGGAGTACAAGTAACAACAACTGCGCTGACGCTTTCTAAAACCACCACCATAGTTGCTTTTCCGGGAAGATGAGGAGGCCTAACGAATCCCGTTGACCATACACGTGGCGGTGGTTCATTAGTCATTACCCAAATCCTAGGTGGCATTTTAGACGGCAGCGCTTATTCTCATGCCTGGTATTCGTGACTTGAAAGTTAATCCTTTAACGCAATGTTGTGCTCTCGGACCGACATTAATTGTTTCGGCCTACAGGGTTTTGGTAGTCAGAAGCTTCTTCAATTCATATAAATTCAATCGGAAACTCGTCCACCTTTGCTGTAGTTTCATGACGCAGGAGGCAGACGATGGAGTTATTTTCTCTCGTTGAATGGTAAGTGGCTCCTTTGGATTGACAATATATTCTGAACAGAAGGGGTTTTCTTAATTAGCTTTCCATAGTTTTGATATTTGAAAATCTTGTTGAAAATAGTACATGGAAAAAGATAGCACGAATTTGTTTCCTTTGATTGCCAACGAGACCGATTTATTCAGCCTAATTTCTATATAGCTGATGAATATATGATTAAGAGTTTTCTGGTTGGGTTGTCTAGTGGTATAAAAGGAGTTTATGACAAGTAGTCCAGGTTTGATTCTCTGCACTTTCATATATTTGCGAAGCGACACGTCCCAGGAGTTTCAGTCCCGCTCTAGATTAAATTTGGGTGGTTTATGTCATCAGAGTTGGATCATTCACTAGTCTACAGACTGGAGGGTGAAGGGTATACAATGGAAATTTTTGAATATTGGAGTTTTGATCTCGTTCCAGCCAAAAATTGGGTGGTTTCTGAATAAGAGTTGGGCCATTTACTTGTCTACAGGGTCGATGGTATACAATGGAAACAATTTGGATATTGGAGTTTCCAGCCAAAACTTGGATGGTCTCTGACATAAGAATCGGATCATTCACTAGTCTACTGGGTGGATGGTATAGAATGGAAATTTTTCGATATCGGAGTTTTGATCTCACTCCAGCCAAAAATTGGGTGGTTTTTGACATAAGAGTTGGGTCATTCACTAGCCTACAGTACATGGTATGCAATGGAAACAGTTTGGGTATTGGAGTTTCCAGCCAAAAGTTGGGTGGCTTCTGACATAAGAGTTGGATCGTCGCTAGTCTACTGGATGCATGGTATACAATGGAAACAATTTGGATATTGGAGATTTGATCTCGCTACAGCCAAAATTTGGGCGTTTTCTGATGGATGAGTTGGATCATGTACTAATCTACATGGTTGGATTTCGGAGGGCTTAAATTTGCGATTAAGTAACTATATCCTTGACAAAATTGTTACAGATTGGGAAACTGAGATAAATTGCTATTACAGGGAACGAAATCCATCATTATCAATTCAAAAACATGTAACTTGGTGTTAGAATTAATAATGTACCTGTTACAGCATGAACTAGGAGGTATAATTAAAGCCCCAAAGAACATGGCTAGCCCAACTGCAACTTAGAGGTGTTACCCACTGTCACCTCAATAACCATCCCTCTGCACTTCCGGTTGGCTCTTCTCCAACTCGAGGGATGCTTCCCTAGATAGGATTACTAGGCTATGGCAATGAAGGTACAAGGTGATTTGAAGAGTTAGCCTTAGCAAAACTTGAGGTTTTTCTTTGTAGTATAGGTGGTGGGATGATTATGAAGACTAGTGCCAATCCCTAGGGCATATGGAGTCTTAGGATGATTCCCCCTTAGGCCTTGTTTTATGTGTTTAACTAGAACCATTGCAAAGTGCATGCCAAATTCCTATCCCAAACAATTGAAGCTTCTTTCAAATTTTACCAGAGAGGAGTAGCATTTAAGCTTACACCTTCAACCTATATATCTAGCTCACCCTTAGTCTATGCAAATTGATGAGTACCCCTCCTCTGGATGCCAAATACTTCAATCAATCTACAAACTAAAGTATGATGAACCAATCGAGTAACACTACCCTTCTTATGGACTAGACAAATAAATCTTACAATGCCAAAAGATATAAGATACCTCAAACATTAAGCCATCAAGAAACCGAAGAGAAGAAATCCTTTACACTTCAAAATGCTCCATTAAATATAAGCCAATTAGGCTCCAAAAGAGAGAGAGCTCTCAAAATCCAACCACGAGTTCAAAATAAGGAAGTAGCTCTCTTTATATAGAAGGAGCTAAAACTTTCTTTACAATAAAATATCATTATTTCCTTAGATCTAGCCTAGGGTGGGGTAAAATATGACAAAGCCCCACTTTTTCCCAAATAAATTCCTAAGAAAGCAATAAAATAAAGTGGCAAAAGCCACATGTACAATACAAGTGATACATGAGGTTCCAAACAAAAGAAAAGGGGGTGCCTCCATTAAGCAAAATGTCATGGTCTTGGTGAGTAGGCACCTTGACCACATCACCACGCACAACGAGCCTTAGCAAGCTTTGGCAAGGAGGGGCTTGACCAAGAAGCAAAGGTGGGCGCATTGGAAAGCTAATCGACTTGGAAGCTCGTTTGGTGGCATGCGAAAGGTTGGCATGGGTTGGGCGCTCACATTGGGTGGCACCATACCCAGACAGTTGGGTAGGCAAGCGGACATAGTAGGCATCACGGTGGGATTTGACTAAGTCATGAAATGGATGCATCGGTGAACAACACGACTTGGGAGCTCGGTGGGAGAAGCCTGAGAGCACGCCAAGCCAAGTGTGAGCACATGGGAGTTATCAAACAAACAAAGTGTGGGCAAGTTTGTTAGTCCAGAAGTGGAAAGTGAGCATGTGCCCAATCGACAAGGAAGTGTTTAAGACAACAATGGCATGGGCTTCGATAAAGGGGAGAAGCCTTGTCGACAAGAAAGCACCTAAGTGTGAAGGTCTGCTCTAGGTGGGCGCACTTAGCACGATTCAGGTGCACTTGGATGTGTATATATATGAGGCGTTGAGGCATCATTTAGGCATCCAAGAAGTCAGAGTTCAAGGAGACAGTTTGGGCTGAGTTTGAGGCATAGTGGACAGGAGGTAGGCATAAGGCATGTCTTGGCTAGGACAGTGCACGACTAGGCTAGACAGACTAGCTTAGAATTCGACAAGTGTGCATAAGAGCTATAGGAGGTGGTCCTGTGGGAGCTTCAGGGGGAGATTGTCGAGACGGGATGACTCTTAGAAGAAGGGTTTATCTTGAGGTTGCTAAAGTTTTTGTTAGGTTAGGGTTTAATATAAGAAAATTAATTTTTTTATACTTTAATGCATAAAACAGAACTAAAACAAAGCTAGATCTAGAACAATACCGCTGTAATAAATTCAAAACATAATTTTCATCTCTTTCAACTTTAACACTCCAATGGTCATTGTGTTAAAGTTGGTCCTTGAGATACAATTCATCAAATGCAATGTACAAAACATAAACACTAACAATAGCAGTAGTACCATGCAAAACAAACTAATGAACAACAACTAATGAGCAATAATAATGAACTATAGCAATATTGGTTTAGATCTGCTTTAGATCTGCCTTATACCCAGATACTTTTAGGATTAGATCTTGTCACTGAAAGGACAAGTCACCAAAGGAACAGATGACATACCTTGTGAGAGAGAGAAAAGTTAGAGTGTTGTAGGTTAAGGTTAGGCACACACAGTAGCATTCAATACGACCTAGTCACCAAGAGTGAGGACCCCAGTAGTGATACTCAACCCCAAACACAGTTAGGCACCAGCAGGATCACAACCAGTTCAAGAAGATTAACACAAGTCTAGCTAAGATCTTAGCAACCCAACAAGGTCAAGTCTAAGTCCTAACAACCCACAAGAATTATAGCTCTGTCCAAGCATCCCACAACCCATAGAGATCACAGCTCTGTCCAAGCATCCCACAACCCATAGAGATCACAGCTTTGTCAAAGCACCTCATAAAGGTCACAACTCAAGTTCAATGAACACACACAAGGTCACAGCCCAGCACATGAGGCATCTAAAAGTCATAGATTAGGTCTGAACAACCACACAAGGGTCACTGCCCACTCTAATAAATAGTAGAAGAGTCACAACCCAAGTCTGGGCAGCCAACAATGGTCACGACCCAATCTAATAAGTCACAAAACAGTCACAGGTGTCGAGGAGGGCTCAAAACAGTCATCAACAGTCACGACATGCTAGAGAAACCACCAACAATTCACGGTTCAGTTAAGGAAAGGTCAAATAGTCCACGACCCAGCCAAGAGCATCCAATCAGATCACGATTCAGTTTTGAGGCAGCTAAACTAGTCTCGACCTAGGTAGCCCGCGGGCACACCTGTCTTGAATGTGAGTTGTACTCTTGTATAATAACGCTTTCGGCATGCTCGGTTTGGGGTGCCACGATATATTGTTCTTGTCTCTTCTAGTGTATATTGGCCAAGTGTAAACTAGTTAAATGTTAACACATAAAATGACTAAATTTAACATTGAACAAGAAGTGAGGTGTAGTTTGTTGGGCTTCCAAACCGGGTTGGTGTCACCATCGGTAAGGATTCTTGGATAGTGTTGCATGGTATTTTGGGTGGAACGGAGCCTCGGTTTTGAGTCAGATCAATAAACCTGTGGCAGGTGGTATCAGAGCAATAAGAAGACGAGCTCTTCACCATGACGCAAAAAAGTTTACCGAAAGTTAAATGAAGGGGTTTGGGAACATGTCTGTAAGGTGATAGGAGGTCGCATTGGGCAATAGTGCACCTGACACGGTAGGGGGTGCCCACAGATTTGGCAATCCGAATTTCGACAGAAAAGCGCCCAAAAGTTGGTGCCCAACAACAGAACATGAAGCATAGCGCTTGATAGAACAAAGAACCCAATGTTCGGCATAAGGGTGCGGAGCCACTCTATTGTTGGCACGTTCGACAAAAGTGCATGACAGAGGTGTGCCCAACACACGGTAGAGGTTGTCGGCACAGAGTGAAGCTCACTTGGATTGACGAAGGTTACAATGAAGGCTGTCAGAAGTAGTTCGACAGTGTGACGAGCGAAGTGCCAGGAGATGGGTGCTTCGGCAGGAAGTGTGTCTGGTGCCCAGGACGCTTTAGCAGAAAGTGCACCAGTAGAGAGCACGTTTAACACACAAAATGCCTATGGTAGGAGGCGTGCCTGACACTTAGTAGACTTCGATAGACAGTTAAGGGAGTTCACGTCGGATGACATGGTGAGTGGTGGATTTTGGTTGGCCTATGGACACTTCGTTGATGCACGATTGAACTCAGCAGGAGTCGCGACATGATGTGCAAGGTAAAGAAGAGTCATGGCAAGCTGTGACAAAAATCTTGGAACAATATGATTCACAGTTGTAGCAAATGGTTTCTGAGCGCGGTAGGCAATTTGGAGACATTCTCGAGGGTGATAACAACTTAGAGTGGGGGAGGATGTCATGGTCTTGGTGAGCAGGCACCTTGACCACCTCACCACCCTCAATGAACCTTAGCAAGCTTCGATAAGCAGGGGCTTAACTAAGAAGTTAAGACGGGTTGGAAAGCTACCTGACTTGGAATTCTGTTTAGTGGACCTTGACCACCTCACCACCCTCAATGAGCCTTAGCAAGCTTCGATAAGCAGGGGCTTAACTAAGAAGTTAAGATTGGTTGGAAAGCTACCTGACTTGGAATCCTGTTTAGTGGCATGCAGGTGGTTGGCATGGGACATGGGATGGGTGCCCACATTGGGTGTCACCATACCCGAACACTTGGGCAGGCAAGCGGATTCGATAGGCATCATGTTGGGCTTTGGCTAAGTCATGAAGTGGATGCATCAGTGAACAACATGACTCGGGAGCTAGGCGAGAGAAGCTTGAGAGCACGCCAAGTCAAGTGTGAGCACGTGGGCATTGACAAACAAACGAAATGTGGGAAAGCACGTTGGTCTAGAAGTGGAAAATGGGCATGTGCCCAACTGGTGAGGAAGCGTTCAAGATAGCTATGGCATGGGCGTTAGTAAAGTGGATGCATCGACAAAGGGGGATTCCCTGTTGGCAATAAAGCATCCAAGTGCGAAGGTTGGCTCTAGGTGGGCATGCTTAGCATTATTCAGGTGCACTTGGATGTGTATATATAATATATATGAGGCGTTGTGGCATCATTTAGGCATCTAAGAAGTGGGAGTTCAAGCAAACAGTTTGGGCCGAGTATGAGGCACAATCGATAGTAGGCAAGCAGAAGGCATGTCCTAGCTAGGACATTGCATGACTAGGTTAGATGTACTGGCTTAGAATTCAACAAATGTGCACAGGAGCTGCAAAAGGTAGTCTTGCGGAAGCTTTAGGGGGAGACTATCGAGACAGAACGACTATTAGAAGAAGGGTTTATCTCGGGGTTTCTTGAGACATGGCCGTTTTGGCATGCTCACAGGAAGGCAGCCTACAGGTCAACCCGTCTTGAATGTAACTTGTACTCTTGTATAATAAAGCTTTCGACTTGTCTGGTTTGCGGTGCCACCATATATTGTTCTTGTCTATATTGGCTAAGTGTAAACTGGTTAAGTGTTAACACATGAAATGGCTAAGTATAACATTGAACAAGAATAAGTGTAAGTGTTAAGTGAGGTGTAGTCTGCTCGGCTTCCAAACCATGTTGGTCTTATCACCAGCAAGGATTCTCGGGCAGTGCTGCATGGTCTTTCGGGTGGAACGAAGCTTCGGTTTGGGTCAGGCTGTTAGACTTGTGACACAAGGGATCCATGCCAAGTGATGATCCATTTGGCCTCCAAAGTCCCCTTCAACCGAATGACGTCCACATCAAATCTCCAAAGGCCCCTTCAACAGGAAACTTTTTTAACAATCAATGTCCACCAATAGCCAACAAAGCCCCAAGGGATGTCCGCAAGGAAACCTAGCCCACTGAATGTATCCACAAAGCAGTCTCCAAAGCCCCTTCCAAAGGGTGCACTTCTCAAGGATATCCACATGGAAGTCCCCAAAGCTTCTTTAAGGCAAGATCCCTCCAAGCAACATCCGCATGTCACCCAACTTCAACCTTCAAAGAGGGGTTGCTCCACTCAAGGATTTTCACAAAGACTTCAAAGGCTTCTTCAAATAAGATACTGATACCGACATTAATCAAAAGATGCCTTCCAAGAAACACGCCATGCCCATATGTTAACCAATAAAGATGCTTCTAGACTAAATGCTTCCAAAAGCCTCACTCTTTAGTATGGCTGTTAGATCCTCTTCAAAGACAGCAAGATCCTTAGATTATGTGTAAGACAACCCCTAAAATGTATTCGAAAGTGGCAATGACAACAAACCTTTCCAGAATCAGGTATAAAATATTTTCAAAGATGGAGATTCCTTGCTCTTTCAAGAACAAAGGGGTCTCCTAGAGCTAAAGGCTACCTACAATCATGAGAGAAGAACATTGTAACGCCAATGCTGCCACAGTTTCATAGTTTGCTTTGATTTTTTGATGCTCCAGGACAACAGAACTGGCCTTAACTACTTCAACTATCCCTTAAATTGCTGCAAAGTTGTTTCAAACAGTAGGGTACAACCTCTGCAAGTGGATCAACCCTGCAAATCAGGCTTCAAAACATGATGATCAACTTCTTTTAGTCCTGCGGCCTACTTCAAGGTGGATTTAACATGCTTGCAAGGTTACAATGTAAATCACCCCCCTGCAAATTGCAAGAAATACCCCTCTCTTGACTTCAAATCTGCTACAGGCTTCTTCAAATGTTGAGATTTCAAGGATGACATTTTTATGGTTCATAAATGAGGGCTTGAGGCTGCTGCTTGTGCACAGGTTTGGAGATTTTAGGGCTATTTTTTTATGCCCTATCAATTGTTGTGGGGAAACGCCCCCCCCCTCGCCCCCGCTCCGGAAGCTCGCTTCGGACCGAAGCGCTGCAGGAGCTAAGGCGAATCGTGCTTTCGGCTTCGCTCTCGATTCGAAGCGAAATGATAAGCGCGCTTCCCATCACAAAAAATCGCTCCCTGCCAATTTAGGAAGCGTTCGCTTCTGCCTTGCTTCCTCTTCACTCCCGCTTACGCTCCCAACGCTTCCACGATCGCTTCCCTGTAGCTTCCCTGTCGCTTCTCGTTGCGCTTCCTCTGTTTAATGCTACCCACGCCCACGGAAGAGAGGAGAAGGGGTTTTGGAGGGAAGGAGGAGGGATTTGGGGGATAAAGCCCTCTTCTCCTACCTCATTGTCACATTGCAAGAGAAGAAAGGAGAAGAGAAGAAGAGAAGAAGAGAAGAGGAGAGGAGAGGGGAGGAGAAAGTTGCAGCTTGCCACCATTGGAGAGCGGGAGCCAAAGAGGTAGGTTCTACAACCTTCTAAGTTCTTTGTAAGTTTGTAAATTAAACATCTGTCATTTTCTTTGTGTTAAATTTTGAAATTTTTGGACCTTTGATTTCTATGATAGTATGAAACTTGAATGCTTGGCCTTGGAATATACATTCTAGAGTCTAGAGTCTAGAATCTAGTGACTAGAATGTACATTGTTAAAAACTTAAATCTCTAGTTCCTCCCTCGTTCTATTGCAGGAAACAGGTTAAATCTCTAGTCTCATTTGGCATCAACCATGATGATGGGTTTATGGTTTATTTTGTTGGTTCCATTTGTTATTTTGATGGTGGTGGTTGGAAACCGGAGGAGGAATGAGGAAGAGGATGAAGAAGTGGGAAGTGGCACATACCATGGAGAGGAGGAGGAGGAGGAGGAAGAGGAGGGGGAAGAGGAGAGGGAAAGTCGAAAGAAAACCAAAGAGGACCCCACACCCTTGTGGAAATATGTCACAAGGCAGGTAGGAATTATAGGGGGTGGAACCACCAAATTTGTTTGCCCCCATTGTAACAAGACATACACAGGTTCATATACCCGTGTGAGAAGACATCTATGTGGGAACATGCCATGTGATGAAAGAAAAATTGTAGGAGTTTGTGTTTGCCCAAATGTGGTATCAACACAAAGAGCCATCTATAAGAAGGAAGAATTTGAAGCACAAAACACATCAAAACGATCATCGGATGACCATGACCTTTCATGCTCACCAAGAACTAGAGGCCCATCCACCCAAGGAAGTGGATTCTCTCCCATGCAATCACGTGGCAGCTGTAGGACAATATTAGATTTCCTTGATCAAGGTGGTAGGGATGACGTGGATTCAAAAGTGTATCGGTATCTCTATGCATGTGGCATACCATTCAATGTTCTTCGCTCACCCTATTGTCATGAAATGGTAGAGGCCATCCGCACTGCCCCTGCAGGATACAAGAGCCCCGGGTATGACAAAGCTAGAACTGTGGGGCTTGACAAGGAAAAAGCCAAGATCCAAAATGCTTTGGGGCAATTCACAAATGCTTGGAATGAGTATGGGGTATCGATTGTATCAGATGGTTGGACCAATGTGAAAGGTAAGCCATTGATAAATGTTCTTAGTGTCTCTGCTACTGGTGCAATCTTCCTTTCGGCACATGACTGCTCAGATAAATTCAAGACCGGCATGAACATTGCAGAACTCCTACTCAAAAACATTGAAGCTATTGGTCCATACAATGTCATCCAAGTCATAACAGATAATGCTGCTAATTGTAAGGTAGCGGGAGCAATCATTGAAGATAAATACCCCAACATATTTTGGTTTGGGTGTATGGTTCATACATTGAACCTTTTGATGCATGACATTATTAAGTTGAAGGAAAATGAATACAAATGGATTGGTGAACTGTACAAAAAGGGTAAGCACATGATAAGATTTATGACCAACCATAGCAATGCCCATGGCATTTTCCGCGGTCACTCAAAGTTAGAGCTATTAAAGTCTAAAGATAGCAAAGACTAGATTTGCTAGCTATTACCTCACCTTTATGCGCCTTTTGAAGGTAAGAGAGGCATTGGTTAGCATGGTATCAAGTGAATCATGGCAAGTCTTGAAAGATAGGGCTACATCCACATCTAACAGGCGTGATTTTTAGGACGTGGAAGACACAGTTCTTGATGGTCAATTTTGGGCAAGTGTCAAGTTTGTTTTGTAGTTCACAAAGCCCATTTATCACATGATTCGGTTTGCAGATATAGATAAGTCGATAATTGGGGAGGTGTATGAGCAGATGGATAGCATGTTGGGCCAGATTAAAGATATTGTTGAATCGAAGGATCCCATCCTGTATGACCATATTCACACACATGTGGTCAAAAGGTGGGATCATCTCAATGTTCCACTGCATGCCTTAGCATATTTATTAACACCAAAATATTATTCTCCATCTTGGTTGGCCAAACCAGCACCTGGGGGTGGGGTTAGGAGAAAGCCCCACATAGATCCAGAGGTACAGGTTGGGTACATGGCTGCTATAGACAAGTTGGTCCCTGATGAAGAGGAATGTGCCTTATTGCGTGGTGAATGAAGCAAACACCTCAGTGAGATTGGTCCTTTTGGTACTTTGCATGCTAGAAAAGATCGAGATAGGGCGCCTCCTATTGAGTGGTGGAACATGTATGGCTCATCATGCCCACACTTGCATAAATTGGCAACCAAAGTGCTTTCACAGGTGGTAAACAGTTCCTCTGCAGAAAGGTGTTGGAGCACCTATAGATTCATCCACTCGGTGAAAAGAAACTGATTAAATGAAAAACGGGCAGAAAACTTGGTTTATGTACACTACAACTTGAGGTTGTTGACTCATTACTGTGAGCGGGCAAAAACCGATAGATCATATGTCACTTGGGACAACAATCCGGAGGAGCATAACTTGGAGGATGGAGCCTTAACTTTAGAGCGCTTGGAGGAAGAGCTTTTGGGCGATGAGGATGACCATACAGTAGCAGCAGCAGCAACAATGGCACCACCTCCTTTGCCCCTAGGTTCAACTTCACAACCCCCCCCCTGCATCAGTGGGGGGGGGTCATGCAGGATCAAGTCTTGGACATGGCTCAAGCCGCTCAACATCGGTGGCTACTAGGGATGAAAATCCCGCTCCCTTTGTTCATGAACATAGACAATGGCAAAAGAAATTAGATATTTCCCATGGCAAGAGGAAACATCCATAAAATCTACTTTCTTGTCTTTTCTTATTTACAGTACTTTCAAGTTTCTGCACTGTTGAAATTTGAGAACTTGAGTCATTGACTCTTTTATATTTATTATGGTATATTTTGTGAACATTACATGGCAATTCAAGTTTGAAGTTTGAAGTTGAACTCTGACGCTGTAAGGTTGATAACTTGATGTTATGGATAATGGACCTATGTTTGATGAATTCACTAGTATATGATAATTGATTGAATCATTGATGGTTGATGACTGATGTTATATGGTATTATGATTTATCATGTTATGGTTTATTTCATGTTTTTATGCTTTCCATGACTAATTCAACATTCTACAAGCATTTGTTGGCATATATGCTAAGTTACCAAGATCCGGATCCGGATACGGATACGGATTCGGATACGGATTCGTCAAATTTTTGAAAAGCCAGGATCTAGATACGGCACGGAAACGCCACATACAAAGGATAAAATAATTTTATATATATTTTTAAATTAAACTCATATTACCCTGATACCTTCACAGCACTCAACTACTTGAGCTAGCCCATCGACCTTAAAATACATTACCTATATATAAATATTAAAGTTCTATACAAATATTTTAATTATATAACTTATATAATTTTAAATACATTATAAATTTTTATATATTAATTATATACAACTTAAAGGTCTATAAAGAAAATTTTTGTTTTTAATATATATTATAACCAAAGTTTTTATTTTTAACATATATTATAACCAAAGTTTTTATTTTTAACATATATTATAACCAAATTTTTTATTTTTAATATAGATATATTATTGACTTTTAATGAATCTATGAAGCTAGAATCCATTAAGACTTAGTTATTAAATTGTTTTTTTAGAACCTTTATACATTTGTAGCATAAATTAAAAACACTTTGACCATATTTTGTGTCGGACTTGCCCTGCTTGGTCAAATGTAATTTGTGTTTGATGTTTGGTCGCCCTGCTTGGCACACAGATCATTAAAGCGGAACTTGCACACATATCGTTACATGGATTTTAAGTCGCTCAATAGGAAATTCCAAACTCCATTTCTCTCTCATGGATCAGATATATAGCCCGCTTTAGCAATCAAGGAAATGAAACCGCGGATATGGTAAGCTTGTTAAATGAACGGACATGGAAAGAATTTTAATCCGGCAGACAACTAATTGTTTTCATTAAATCTCTCAAAGGGAAAGACGAGTCAAATGGCGAATTCTCAGCAGCATAAAAAACATGATTTTGTTCTTAATTAATAGTGTTCGCGTTGGAGGTCCACCTTAGGGAAATCGAAGTCCGTGTCGAAGCTGTCAGAGCTCATTATAGGGAAATTTTAGGCGGAAAAAAGCCCTCTTATTAAGTATTTTAAGGGGCAGCTACAACAAAACACCTCGAGTGACGAGACCTTTAATGACGAGATCTTCATCCGGTTGTCTCATCTCCAGGTGGCGGATCCGGTTGATAAAGTCGCCCCACATTTCTTTTTTTTCCACGCGATCTGTTTCCAACACGGGTAATACGTTTCGACTGATTTGGGATCCGACTCACGATTCCGTCGCGGATCCGGATCCGGATCAGAACCACGGATCCGCGGATCCTTGAGTTACCCCCGACGGATCTGGTAACACAGCATATATGCATCAAAATATATTAAAAATATATATTATATAAAAATTTAAAAAACGCTTCCTAAACGCTTCCAAACCGGAAGCTTCTAAAAATTTCGCTTCCCGCTCCTGCTCCTGCTCCCAAGTAACCTTGGGGCCCCAGATGTTAAAGTGAGATTGCTTGCTATTATTCCATGGTTGTCTTCAGCCACCTATCCAGAATCAACTCAGCACTGCCCAGAAATAATATTTTGTGAGATTAGGGCTGCTTTGTGACAGCTGTTACAAGAAAAGCCACCCAGATCTGTTATTTGCTGCCAATCTCCTTCAAGAGACTGCCCAGAATCACCTAAATTGCGTTCAGATTTGATTTCTAGGTCTGAAACTAGCCCAGATTTGCTTTTTTAGGTCTTCTTACACATTTTTTTATGAAGGAAAGCGCCCAGAATTCATAATACTACAGTAAGTTGCTGATTGGGAGGTTAGAACAGCCCTCATTTGCACCCATAATGCTGCTCATTATCCATAAGATTGCTCAGCATGCTCAAGAGGCCACCTAGCAGAGATAATTAGGATTGTTTGCTTCTGATTTACTTGCATTCTATTGCCCAGAATGATCTCTGGAACCCTAGTGAACACCCTATGTAAATAGGGGGTTAACACTACCCTCTGGACCAATTAGAAGACTGAAGCCAATCAAGAGCCAAGAAAATTGAAATTAATATGAAACTAAATAGGTTCATGATCCATTACTTTAACAGGCATATTGAATGCTAGTGTTGTTAACACAAGGGTTTCATAGCTCTACGATGTTTGAATGTCATACCACCACCATTTTGCATAATTAATCAGTCTAAGTTATTGTATGCTTTAGATCTCCTGCTGTTAATTTGCATTTAGTTTGCCCTGTACTTTTTGTCTTTCCCACTAGTTAGTCAGGGGCCTAAAATTTTAAAAATGGTCCAGTCTTAGGGTGCTGTTCATTCTGCAGCGATCACTAAGGAGAATGACACCAAAAAAGCCAAGGAAGTTTCTCCCAAAAGTTTGTCACTAGGTAATTCTTCTGAAGGTCATTCTGATCCTCTAGTTCAAATTTATGATAACAAATATATTGTATAATAATGCTTGTTCCGATACCCGAATAGAGACAACATGCTTTAGTGGTCTATTTTGCCCATAGAATTCCTTCTAAGAACATGATTAGGGCTTGGGTTAGAGATTTGTGGGAGCCTTATGGCTGTGATGTCAAAGTCATCCTTAGCATGATGAAAGGGATTTTCATGTTTATTTTTAAGGATGTTGTAGGCTACATGGCAGTGTTACCAGACTCGGAATCGGAAAGGCAAAAGAGCGAAGAGCTTTAATCGAATTGGGAAAAAATCAGGGAATACAAAAAAATAAAGATATACTGTTACTGATTAGTTGTGGAGGAGCACTGCCCTTTGTCTATCCTGACCTGCACAGTTCAATCAAATAAAAATATTCTTGTAGAGAGTTACCACCCCTAGTGGAGTCGAACCTGAAACGACCTGCCCTTCCTAGTCCAAAATTGATACCCCCCTAGTTGTGTTCATGGGTTAGGTGTTAAACTACGTTGAATTATGGAGTTATCTACATAGTGAACACTATACCCATGAAAATTTGCTGCTAGTAAAGGACAAAAGTCACCTTTTCATGTCTCAGCCAGGAAATAAAATCACAATTAATCGCCGTTTGTAGAGGAAGCTGCTCAAATTGGAATTAATTGCGATTTATTCGCCAACGTTCTAACTCGGATTGTTTGGGAAAAGACTCAATCGGGACTCGCGATTAATTGCTAGTGACTCCCGATTTCTGTTTCACTGCTACGTGGCGTGGGGCATGCGTATGCTGCAATTTTAATAGCCTAGTTTTGACCCTTGGAATGTATCCAATTAGATTATGCAAATATTGTAACTATTCTAAGTATGGATTCGTATTGAGGTGCTCAAGGCCAAGGCCCCACTAGTGAATAGCTAAGCGTGTTTAATGTAGCTATATTTGTTGGGTCATGTGGTTGGCTTGTCATTGTGATTCAAGTTATGTAAGTGTTATGCTGGAAAATAATATAAAAAGGTCCAAGATGGCTGTGTAAGGAAGCACTAAGAGGGGCGATAATTCCACCAAAGGGGAAGAGGAATGGGGTTTCTTATGGGAGAGTAACTCTATGTTGCCATGTGTTAGCCTTAGAACTCATCTAAATTTGCCTTGTGCTTGGAAGGAGCCAATGCCTTCCCTTGACTTAATTACTCAATCATAGAATGCTTGTGGGAGGTTGGCGAGAAATTACTCTCATGTAGTTATGGAAGCATGGGCTGAATAACCTTTTTGATTTTCTAAAAGTTCTATTATCAGAAGCAATGTCAGTGGTCTTGTCATCCATCCTTACGCACTTGGGGTTGACGCAGCATAAATCTTCAAGCTACTCGGTGCGTCCTTGGGGACAAGTCTTGAGTCAAGTACTGTCACTTGATCTTGACTCCTACGTTTAGGCTTAACTCCTAACGAAGCCAAGGGGGGTAGACCCTATTAATGTTACTAAGGCTTTAGGTACTTAGTTGTTTTTGGATGAAATATTGTTGTTTAGGAGTTTGAAGGTTAATATATTGATCAAGATAATCGCACAATGAAATCAACTACACAACATATATGAAATAGAATAATCATGACAAAATATAACTTAATTGAATGAAGCAAATAATAAATATTAAAGACCAGTGCTGTGGAGTCAAAGCGAATGTTGCTGTAAAGTAAATGTTTTGCAATTGTGTTCTTGGTCAATTTTATTATTTAAAAGATGAATTGATTAAAGGAGAGAGTGGATTCCCGATATACCATGTGTTATCACCAACCTTGTAGTTGCCTATGTATGATGGATCCAGGATGGATGGTAGAGGGACAAGCAACTAGGGTAGTGGAACCAAGACTGCCTAGACTCCCAAATGGATGGTTGTCACGTCAATCAAGGCAGTCGTCGCTTTATGTTACCTAAGTCCAAGACAACAACGGGGGAGACCCAGATCTACTCCCGGCGGGAGAGATTAGACCTAGACACCAGATCAGATCAAGTATGGCTTGAGGTACGTAAGGTGTAAGGTAATTGGAAACCCTAGCTCTAGGGTTGAGGTACTAGCAATTGATGAAGATAACCGCTGTCTTGGGAAACATAACTGAGACAGGGTGAGTAAGGACAAAGTTGGGACTGTCTAGTACCAAAGAGATAGACCTAGTGAGAGATATGGAAATGTCAAGTTACCTGAGTTATCAAGGAATGGTCAACTTTCGGGGGAAGAGGTCAGAATAGGGCTAGCGCTATACTTGGAGATTAGTGCCTGTTTAGCCTTGGGTAATGGAGTCAGTATCAGCACAACGTTTCAGTGAACCCGCCTGGGATATGCCCTGATCTATGGACCCAGAAAGGTATTTAGCCCGGAAGATTCAGGTTTTAAGGAAAACAACAGAAGGAGGGTTAGCGCTGGGGTTTGGAGAGGCAGATCTGCAGATTTAGGGCAACCAGGGGACTATCATCCCAACGTTGGAGTGGAGATGAGATCAAGATGGCCCGATCTACAAACCCAAGTCAGAAAATTTCAGGAAAAATCAGATCTGGAAAAGTCAAAATCTGATGAGGGATGCTTGGAGGCTGAAAGTTAGTTTTTTAGATCTAGGGCTACTTGGCAGGAACTAGCTCAGCGTTGGGGGTGTTCTGGAATGAGGGAGACCCGATCTACACACCCACATGATTATTTTTCGGAAAAAGTCAAAATTTTAGTGGGGTGCTAGGGTTTGAGCAGTCAGAAATTCAGATCTAGGGAAAACCAGTCATAATTTGGACAGTGTTGAGGGTGATTCAATGAGAGGGATGCCCGATCTGCAAAACCCAGAAATGGTTTGTTCAAATATCAAGCGGTTCCTCGATTAAATATTTTTTGGATTTTTGATTATTTACGAGTTTTTTATAGAAAATTTGAAGTAAAGCAGGTACAATGGATTGAGATCTGAAAGAGAAGAGACTTACCTGTTAGATTTTACCTGGAAATGCTTGTAGATGCCTTGTTGATGATGATCCTCGCCATCCCGATCAATTCTGGAAGATGTGAGTGAGTTCTACGACCAACTTTATGTTCCAAGTGACCAATGCACCCCCCTGTCCTGCACAAGCAAACGTCAACAATATCAGATTTGCTGTACCATGAAAGAAAAGGCTAGATCTACATAAAAGTAACAAGATGTAATCATAGATCACAATGAAGCTAATGAAACCCCCTTGATACAACACGAAGACAATTCGAGCGAGTTGAGGCCCCCCTACAAAAGCGCTCCAGCTGAAAACGCCCTCCTGTAGACAAGACAAAGATTAAAAAAAGATATAGATCTCACAAAATATTCCGAATGCTAGGAAGTAAGAGATTTTCCAATCACCACCGAAGAACACCAGATGCAAAGCAGATCCATAAAATATCCACAAAAAAATCTTTCTATTAATCAAATCCAAGAGCCAAAGACCCTTTACAAATGAGAAGCTCTCTCCTTTAAATAGAACCGAGAGAACCAAAATCCTAACCACTTTCAAAATGAGTGGCTAAGATTAAAAGATAAAATGTTCTAACCAATGGTTGAGATGAGCTTAACATACAATACATGGATCAATATTCAATGAGAGGGATGCCCGATCTGCAAAACCCAGAAATGGTTTGTTCAAATATCAAGCGGTTCCTCGATTAAATATTTTTTGGATTTTTTATTATTTACGAGTTTTTTTTAGAAAATTTGAAGTAAAGTAGGTACAATGGATTGAGATCTGAAAGAGAAGAGACTTACCTGTTAGATTGTACCTGGAAATGCTTGTAGATGCCTTGTTGATGATGATCCCCGCCATCCCGATCAATTCTGGAAGATGTGAGTGAGTTCTACGACCAACTTTATGTTCCAAGTGACCAATGCACCCCCCTGTCCTGCACAAGCAAACGTCAACAATATCAAATTTGCTGTACCATGAAAGAAAAGGCTAGATCTACATAAAAGTAACAAGATGTAATCATAGATCACAATGAAGCTAATGAAACCCCCTTGATACAACACGAAGACAATTCGAGCGAGTTGAGGCCCTCCTACAAAAGCGCTCCAGCTGAAAACGCCCTCCTGTAGACAAGACAAAGATAAAAAAAAAGATATAGATCTCACAAAATATTCCGAATGCTAGGAAGTAAGAGATTTTCCAATCACCACCGAAGAACACCAGATGCAAAGCAGATCCATAAAATATCCACAAAAAAATCTTTCTATTAATCAAATCCAAGAGCCAAAGACCCTTTACAAATGAGAAGCTCTCTCCTTTAAATAGAACCGAGAGAACCAAAATCCTAACCACTTTCAAAATGAGTGGTTAAGATTAAAAGATAAAATGTTCTAATCAATGGTTGAGATGAGCTTAACATACAATACATGGATCAATATAACCATAAAGTACCAAAGTGGACTAAACCCCCCATAAGGAGGGTACCCCACTCAACAAGAAATAAATGAAGCACATGGTGGGTCCATGGAGTGTTAACTAACTCCCTCTGGGTGCCCCATGGCACAATAAAATAATATAATATATTAATTTTTTGACTTTGTGCCTCGAGGAAATTGTGAGCCTCCCAAAAGCTCCAGAAAATAATACAAAAATGTCCAAAAAATAGGTGTGGGCCCAATCAGGTGCTGCAACTGCTGGAGAAGGTGCGGAGGACATCACTCTCATCATCATGACTCATCCCATGTCATTTCCTTGCCTAAGTAGCCCAAATCAATTTCTTCAATAGCCATTTAATCATTTTTTAATGTGCCTCGGGAAATGTGAACCTGCCAAAACAGCCTCCTAGGGTGCCTGCGTTGTCAAACTGAGCCCACCAGGCTCTCTGGGATGGGGGTACTATATGGTACAAACAAGTGGCTGCACCCCCTATGCCCCATACAACGCCCTAGGAGATCCAAATAAAACATCTCCCTGCTCAGACACATCATCCTGTGAAGCAAAACTGCATCAGAAAGGTAAAATGAGCTTGATCATCTTTGTAAGTGCCCGAAACTGAAGATAAGCTATCTCATTAGACTCAGAGAGTCCAAATCCATCTAGGGTGTATACTGACACCCCTCTTGGGTCTCTGCCTGATCATCAACCATATCCAATAGATAATATAACCATCTGTAAATGATCAGATACCAATAATATAACTCAGACTGTCATCCATCTGCTGCAAGTGTTATAAGGCTAAGACATGCTCTACAACTCATTTAAGCAACAATCACAACAAGTAGCAGTAATTTCATTGGTGGTACATCAACCAAATACATATATAGGGTTTTATTTATTATTACTCAGACCAGACTTTTAGGACTATACTCACTTCATAGTTGTAGTCAATTTGCTAGTGAAGGGTGAAGGCTAAAATTGACAAGGCTAGGGCAAAGGATGACTTCCTACTTAACATCATGACACTTTGGATATGGAAAGGAAAAACTCACTATAACCATATGCAGGACAAACAACAACACAAGGAATCGCAGTGTCTCACAAATGGTTGAGTTGTTCAGAGAGTGCTTATTCAACTTAGGCATCATGTCTACATTAAGATTGATCAAGTTTCATTAGGATCCTCAATTTTATTTCCATGCCCTTTTTGGCCTATATGTCCTTTTGGGGACTTCACTAGTGCTTAAAAGCACAGCTAACTGTAGCTTTCATCCAGGACATATTCAAATTTATAAGGTCAGCAATATTTGGATATAGCATATATTTAACCATTGCTTTTTTGGACCTTTTCTTATACCCTTCAAGGAGTATTTTAGCATTTCATTGCTCTTGCCCTTTTTCACATATGTTAAGAAACATAGTTTTAGCATTTTCATTTTCCATGGGTGCATATAAACATTTCCAATATAAGTAGTACATGAGCTTTCAATTTTAGCCAACAACATCTCAAGTGACTAGGGGGAGTTCTGCACAGTGCCAAACATCGGGGCAACCAACCAGAATGATTTAGGCATACAATCCAACTCACCAAAGGCAAGTTTTGTCACCAACTCAGAGCCGAGACACATTGTAAATAGGGAGGTTTGTCCAACAAAGGTTCTAGTGGGGAAAACACCCAAGTTGAAGTCGTCCTCCTATAGACAAGACAATGTTTCCCGAAAAAATATATATCTCACAACAAATACTCAAATGCTAGGAAGCAATAAATTTCCCATCACTATCTAAGAACACCAGATGCAAAGGAGATCCAAAAAATTTCAACAAGAATAGTTTTCTATTATCCAGATCCAAGAGCCAAAGACCCCTTACAAATGAGAAGCTCTCTCCTTTAAATAGGAATGAGAGAACCAAAATCATTACCACTTTTCAAATGGGTGGCTAAGATCCAAAAGTTCTAATTAATGGTTGAGATGAGCTCAACATAAAGTACATGGATCAATACAATAATATAATATAAAAATGGACCAAATCACCCTAGAAGAGGGGATCCCACTAAGTAAAAAAATAAATGAAGCTCATGGTGGGTCCAGGGAGTGTTAACTAACTCCCCTAGGGTGTCCCCATGGTACAATAAAAATAATATAATCTTTTAACTGCAAAATAGTGTCTCTCCGAGGAAATTGTAAGCCTCCAAAAGCTCCAGAAAATAATAAAATATGCTCGAAAAATATGTGTGGGCCCATCCAAGTGTTGCAACTGCTGGAGGACTGGAAGACATCACACTCATCATTAGAACTTATCCCATGCCATTTCCCTACCTCAATAGCCCAAATCGAATTCTTCAGTAGCCATTTTAATTATTTTTTATCTGCCTCGAGAAACGTGATATACCAAAAAATGCCTCCTAGGGTGCCTGCGTTATCCAACTGAGACCACCAGGATCTCTGGGAGGGCGCTAATATGGTAGAAACGAGTGGCTGGACCACCCCCTCCTCATACAACGCCCTAGGAGATCCAAGAAAATCATCTGCCTGCTCTGACAAGCCATCCAGTATGGCAAAATTGCACTAGAAAGGTACAGTGAGCCAAATCATCCCTGTAATTGCCCGGAATTGAAAGTAAGCTGTCTCATTGGACTCAAAGAGTCCAAATCCACTTAAGGTGCATACTCATACACCCTATATGTCTCTGCATGATCATCTACAATATCCAATATACCCAGATAGACAAAATAATAATCTGTAAATGACCATATAATATAACCCAGGCTGACATCCATCCGCTGCAAGTGTTCAAAAGTTACGACATGCTCTACAAATCATTCAAGTAATTAATCATAACAAGTAGCAATCATTTCACTGGCGATCTATCAACCAAATATATAGGGTTTACATTTATTAACTATAACTCAGTCCAGACTTTCAAGACCATACTCACTTCATAGTTGTAATCAATTTGCTAGTGAAGGGTGAAGGCTAAAATTCATAAGGCTAGGGCAAAGGGTGACCACCAACTTGACACTGTGACACTTCGGATATGGAAAGGGAATACTCACTCTAGCATATGACGGACAAGCAACAACACAGGGGATGGCAGTGTCTCACAAATGGGTAAGTTACTTTCATAGATGCTTATTCACCTTGACAAATGCTCACAATCCAAATCAATACAAGTGAGGCCTGCAATCCTTAGATATAACTTTAGGAACTATTGCTTTTTGGGCCTTTGATTTTCCATAGCCTTGGTCCATGTATTTATTACACGGATTTTTATTATTTTAGGCTTTATGCATTCATGTATGTTGAAAAACACTTCTTTTCATGAATGTTTTAAGATATTCATTTCATTGTACATTAAGGCCAATTTCATTAGGCTTGCTTTGCATTCATGTATGTTTAAAAACACTACTTTTCATGAATGGGTTTTTTCATAAGATATTCATTTCCAAATTCATTGTATTGATGGTAGCGCTACTTGTTTCAAGTTTAGCCAACACAACCTAGGCAACTTAGAGCCGAGACACAAATAAATAGGGAAGCTTGTCCAATCAAAGAGGCTCTAGTGGGGAAAGGTCCTCCATGCCATAAGTCAAATAGTAGGTTGGGTCAAAAACATAACTGGAAGGTGATGGATGGGTGGAGACAGTGAATAATGAACCAACACTAGCAAGCCAAAGTATGGTGAGAATGACTACCTCTATTCTCCCTAAGGAGGGTAAAACCAATGAGTATAGATCAAGAACTTCCAGGTCTGAGTGGGGACATCAATACATAATATCAATACATCCAAGTCCACATATTTATATGATCGCCAGATCATGACACTAAATGCTAATACATGTCACAAGAATGAGTATAAGAGCAATCATAACCGTAACACAAGATAATAGAAGCTGAGTCATAAACATGTAAATAATCCATTTGAACCAACATCTGTCCAATGAGAAAACACTGATACAACTCTGGGCACTACTAACTGCTCTGCAAATGGCTAAATGACTACATCAGTCCTCAAATCTGAGTGTCCTGAGACTCAGTCATGGCATGGGAGAGTACTATAGTCCATTAATCAAATCATGATCCATCATAGATTCTCATCTCAGCATCTTATATGTAGGGGAACTGGTTGAAAAGTGTACTGAAATCTGAAAAATAGAATATGGTAGCTCGACTACTATATATGTGATAACAGGTTCTTAGCCTTAGGATGAGCTTTAGTCCCAGATTGAATCACGTTGATCAACCAGTTGGTCCTTGACCAGGTCCTCCATTCTCCCGGAGAATGGTTCTCAGCCCTAGGATGAGCTTCAATTCTAGACTGAACGTTGATCAACCACCTGCAGGACCTGCTTGGTCCTTAACCAAGAATTTGCTTCGTCCCAAACCAGGATGTCTTTGTCTCAGCATGCAGGATATGCTTGGTCCTTATGGCCAAGCACTGTTTGGTCCTTGACCAGAATGTCCTAGAGACAGACCAGAATGTCCTAGAGACAGATAGGGGCCGTAGCCAGATGCTAGGGACTTTGCCATGGCATCAACCTGCTTGGTCCCAGACCAAGAACCCTAGTAGATTGCTGGGGGCCCTAGTGTACTGGTTAGGGACTTACACTGCTTGGTTAATTGACCAGGAACCCTAGTTAATTGACTAGGGTGCCATTTAGCGAATGGCTCTCGCAACTGCACTATCTTTAACATAGTGCACAACGAACAAAAAGGTTGCATAAGAATGCTTTTATCAACCAAGATCGTTACTTGTGTTTTTGAGTGGGGTGTAGATCTAAGTTTCTAACAAACTCGTTGATATTGTTGAACATCAATGACCATACTTCGAGGTTGGCCAATATCTATGCATCAAATGATGCTTTGGAGTGCATAAACGTTTGGCACTAGATGGGCGATAAATTTTCGCAGGACAAATAGTTTTGTGGAGACTTCAACGTGATAGTCTCAGGAAGATAAAGAGTGTATTCTTTGTCATTGGTAGTGCACTAGGAAAAAGGATGTGCACCAAAGGAATGACCTTTGACCTTTGGTTTTAATTGGTTTAATTTTAGGAAAGGGAAGGAAAGACTTCTAAAACTATTAGATAGAGCCATGTTTTCCTGACCATAATATTTTTTCCTTTGATTTCCAGGGATCTAGGCTTCTTTAAATGCTAGCCAAATCGACCTTGTTTGACCACCAACAAATTGTCTTTGTGACAAAGGAGTTGGAGATCAACATTAAAGTAGACGATGATGATGGGATATGAGGAAGATGGTGAGGATGCAGATGGTGAAGAGGCAGATTATGTTGATGTTAATGATGAGGGTGTTGGATGAGATTGGTTAGGATCTTGGTGATAAGGCCACAAAGATTTGTTACAAGGGGTACTCATTGATAAGAAGGAAACATTCCCAAGGTGAAGGAAGCTGAGATTTTTAGAAAGTCCCTTAAGGAGGACCAACCAAATCACCCAAACATGGAAGTGCATTGGGACTTGGGAACACTTCCATAACCTTAGTTAGAGCCTCAACTACTTTTAGAACTAAATATTTTCACTAAAAGGCCCAAGGAGATAGTGGCTTATTTGTCACATCTCTTTCATAGAGGGATATGGATAGTTCCAATGCCTCGAGTTTCCTAATTCTTCTCATTCTTTTATAGTGGCTTATTTGTCAAATCTCTTTTGTAGAAGGATATGGATAGTTCCAATGCCTTGAGTTTCCTATTTCTTCTTGTTCTTTTATCCATATGGAAACTTCTTTTGGGATCAAGAGTGTTTACATGTGTTCTCTTGTATGCTTACATACTTGATTTGTTTCAATTATGGCTACTATTCTAGTGAGTATGTGAGAATCTCCAGTTTCTATTCTTATGGTGACTAGTAGATGTGTGATTCCATTGACTCCAATTTTGATGTATCATTTTAGCCTAAGAGAGTCTTCCTCAAGTATATTATTGAATACCTATGCGTTCCTCTTAAAAGTACTTGTATTTTCTACATTTTTTATGTGACCACCTTTTTCACTTTTGTGGCCCATTGCATATGTGCACATCTATAGAGAAAGAAGTGCATGAGGCAATTAATTTTTTACATTTTTCTATGGTTGGTAAGGTTGGGGATTTTCCTATGATACATCATCCATATGAAAGGAAACTAAATTGTTCATGAAGATTGCCAAGATAAGTTAGAGGTGGTAGGAGCGAAATGGAGTGCCAAGCACTAGTTGGATAGAAACGTTGGGTAGGAAGACGATGAAAGAATGACAAATTTAAAGACCTTTTATGTTGATGAGTGAATTAAATAAGAAATGGAAGGTGTGAGATGTTTCAGATGATGATAATTTGTAGTAAGCGTCATGGAATGAGATCAATTAACTTCCCAAGGGCTTGGAGTTATTTCAAAAGAACAAGTTTCACAATAATTTGAAGTGCAGGAGAAGGAACAAAACCAGAAGGAAATGGATTGGAGGGAGAAGAATGACGAGGATGAGGAATAATTTTAATACCAGTGAGAAAATTTGGAAAGACCTTAGAATCAAAGGAGTTCAAGGATGCAGGGCAAAAGTTTAAGGAAGCATAAAGGGAAAATAAAGAGACAGGAACAACTTTAGGAACTTCGGAGGAAGCAAGAGGAGCATAGGAAATTTCAAATTTTGGTGAAGAGCTAGCCTAGGAAAGCAAGTAGGGGGCTTAAGTGGTCGTATCCTACAGGCAAGAAATATTAGCTCCAGATCATAAGAAAGATTAGCTCCAGTCTCCAGATGATAATCTCAATCTGTTTGCCTAGTTGTAGAGTACAACCTAGGGATCAGTGATGCTGACTCAGAAAATGCCTTTGACATTAGCTTTAGCCTTTGCAACAGCAATACTCAGCTCAAGAAAAAGGCGGAAACATGATATCCTCTAGATATATGAGCTTAATCAGGGGATTTCCCATTTTCATGTGTTATTATTGAAGAGAGTGTTGCCGCCTAATTCACACTTTAAGGAACAGGAAAGTCACAACCTGCTATGTGTGTTCTTGGGGGCAAGCGAGAGCTGGGGGCCACTGTCACCACAGTCTACCAACTCCTCCGTTTAGGCCAAATCCCAACAGAGCCAAGGGGGGTAGTCCCTACAGGAAAACTAAGTTGTAGATTTATTAACTATTAGTTAAAGGGATCTTTTATTAAGACTGTGAAGCTAAGACTTTATACTATCTAAGGAATGACAAGCATCATGCAAATGCAAAGAATTCCTTTTAATGACAAGCAGACCTTGAGATAAATGAAGACTAGTGCCTATTAACAAATGGAGTCTGAGGATAAATTACAACTTTACAAATGAAATTGAAATCTAAGTTAATTAACCCACAGTTTAGGAGTTATCCCAATCAAACCAAGTTACAGTATGGACAAATGAATACTATGAACAATATAAACAATAATGAATGAGAAGTTAAGCAGTATAAACAATATCCACAGATTCTTAGATGTTATGAACATATTGAATAAACGGAACAATTATTAAGTTATTACCCAAAAAAATGTAGAAACAAAGTGAATCAATTGTGTTACACAAGATCTACAGATTACTAAACCATGTGATTACTTAATCAAATGAATTAAAGATACCACCACAAGAGTTTGTGAAACTGAAAGGAAGTGCTTGTAACTGAAAAGTGAAAAGCTTGCAGTGGAATAAAATGTGAAAGTGCTTGCAGTAAAAACCTTGAACAACAAGGCAAGATAAATAGCAGTGACCTGTGTTTGTAGGACGTTTTGCAATGTCTCTTGTAAATTTTAATAAATTTTATTAGAGTTTTTCCTCTTGAAGTTTAGTTTTCGAACCGGTGGTGTGACTACCCCAATCTAGTACTTCTCAAGTCAAAGAGGGAATGCTGGTGCGCTCAACAAAGTGGGAGCAAAGCCCACCCGTAGCTCCCAGGTCAAACCCCGATGGCCCGGTGCTCAATAAGGAGGACGTAGAACGCCTAGAGACCCCCCACGGTCTTCTACCCCAAGTCGCCTCCGAGTCACTGTTTTTAATCAACAGGAAAAACAGCTAGATGGATGCCTATTAAACTAAGACTCCTCTATCCCCTGTCGTATCTCGTGAGTACCCCGAAGGGTGATAACCGAGTAGAGGAACAGGGGCTAGTGAAGTTGTTGTTGGTTAATTTTAAGGGTAAATTTTAATCTTGGTGATTAGCATGCAAGGTTAATTTTAAAATATCAACAAGATCAACCAAGCGGTATCCCTTATGGGAGATGCTGGTACTTGATATTGGACTGAAAAATAAAATGTGAGGGTTTGTAGTAGAAAAAAGAATGTTATTTTAATTAAACTAAGCCCCCACTTCTCCTGCTTTTCATACCCAACTTGAAGTCCTTAAAGGGAGATGACAAGTGGATAGAGGATACACCGGATAGGTGGGTTGTATGATTACCCCTTTGACAGAAAATAAAACTTGAAAAGAAAATAGAACTAGCTAAAACAATAAACTAACCTCACAACAATCTTTGTAACAGAGATGGTGGTCTGTCACAGAGATGGTGGGTGAACAGAAAAAATAAAACTGATTATCTTAACCACACAACAATCTCTGTAACAGAGATGGTGGTCTGTCACAGAGATAGGTGGGTAAACGGAAAAATAATTTGCAATAAAATAAATCTGAGCAGCTATCTCTACACTACTCATATACAGATTTACAGTAGAGAATACCCCAAAGAGAACTTCTCATTTGGGGTTTACAATGTTATAGAAGAGAGAGAAGAAGTGTAGTTTAGGGCCTCTTTTGGACCAAATTTTTCTGGGCAATTTAGGGCAGCATAACCCCCTCTTTCTGTGCATAAACCTGCAAAAAAACCAACAACTTTACTTGCTGGAAATTACTGCAGAAAACTAAAACAGAAAGTTAGCATAAACTAGTGTAAAACCCAGAAAATTTACAGCAAAATCTGAACTTTAAAAAATGGAAAACTAAAATTTTAATGGTTAAAAAAGAACGTTTTTAGGCTGAAAATGACTTATAAACAGCAGATTTAAAAGCTTATACTAATATATATTGGGTGAGAGCCCTAAAACAAGGGTTATATTCACTATACAGTGAATAAAACCCAGTTTCAGGATAGGAAAAGAAAAATAGCCGAAAATGAAATTTTGAAAAAAAGAAACCCTTGGGGGATGTCCTTGGCTTGGAAAACCTGTAAATAAACTTATGAAAGAGCTGCAAAATGTAAGCAAAGAGGTGAGTACCCAATATATCTACCAAAATACTTTGATAAATCTTATTAAATCACTCACAAATGGAAGCAGAAATACTTCTACTTACAAATCCCTCCACAAAATACTTTGTGGAGAGCTATCTAAGCTAATACAAATGCAAATCAAATAAGTACATATGCAAGTTACCTCACCAAAAAGATGCATAAAATGTAGAATGACGGCACAATATCCCTCCAAAGCTTTCTTCTATTATAGCCCAACTAGGGCAAGATTCAATATAAAAAAATGGCAAGAGGCTTGGGCCAAATGCTTGAGAGAATATGAGAGGAGAATGGGGAAAGATTTCAGCAGCATAACAATAGCATGAGAGATGTTGTGAAATGAGGGAGTGAGACCCTCATTATATAGTTGAGGAGCAGCCCCAACCCCTTGAAGATCAACGGCCAAGATTAGATCTAGATCTAGATTAGATCTCCACCACTAGATCTAGGTATTTGACTTTGCACCCATCTCAACCATTCTACACCCTTAGATTACTTTTCAATCCATGGCTTAGGTGCTTGATCCATGCCTTAATGATTTTACACCCTTAGATCTAGGGTTTTGACCAAGAGCTCCTTTGAGATCACATTTAGGGTTTAGAGTGGACCCAAGCTAGGCGCCTCCTCTAGATCTAGCGCCCTCCCCCAAGTGTAGCGACCTCTCCAAGTGGGTAGCGCCCTCCTCTAAATCATGTGACGCCCTTCTTTAATGTTGACACCCCACTAAAATGGTAGCGCCTCCTTTATTTGGCAGCGCCTCCCTCCATATGACGCCTCCTCTATATTGTATAGCGCCCCACTTCCACGTGTGGTGTCTCCTTCTATATGTAGCGCCCACTTTAGCAAGGGTTTTCACACTAGCGCCCCTCTTTGGGCCCTTTTACATGCATGCGCCATCTTTAGTGAGGGTTTAGACCACTTTTATGTCCTCTAAACTTGGCTTTGACTTGATTCTTTGCTCCAAAATAGATATCTAACCTTTAGACTTAGGCTAAATATAATTTCACCTTAGATTTAATTTTTCGATTTAATTTTTAAATTTTTCCAAGTTTGACCTAGGAAAAATTAAAAATAAACTTGAAAAAATTATATCTTGGCCATGGGGGGGTGGAAAAATTTGAAATAAATTTTCCTAGGCTTAGCAACCCCCAAACAAAATTAACATGGCATTATTTGATTTTTTCCTTCAAAATCAAATAATATGAATTTTTGACTTAGGGAAATTAATTAATTCCCTAGGAAAAATAGACCTTGCTTAGCCAAAAATGGTCTATCTCTTCAACCACCTATCAGAATGACATGGGACTCGAAGCGGCGGCTTAGGGGGTTTCATAGCAATTTACCTTGCATTCATAGCCCCTATTACAAAGTGCCAGTGCTTGAGCAATTACATTATTACATCAAAACTTAGTTAATTAACCACCCAGGGGTGAAATTAATTAACTAGAAAAAATAAATAAAAATACGACAACATAACGAAACTCCACAAGACTCTATACAAATGTCTAGCATGGTCATGAATAACATTTTGAAGCCTTAGCCACCCCATGGGCTTGACTGTTAGAACGCCCGTCACCACTTTGGAGGATTTTGAGTGAAAAACCTAACCAATTAAAATCGTTTAAACAACAAGATTAATTGGAAAGGGAAAAAACACTCGATGAGGGGACTTCCCTAACAACCAGTTCCATGGTGTGGCATCCATATCATATGACCAATACTAGCACATAAAATTACATTAATTTTCCCATGCAGGGGAGTGGACATTTCGTTTTACAAAGGGGCAATTGCCCTGCAGAAGTGAAAAATCCTCATATTTTTCCAATGTACAATTTGTACAATTATGTACATCTTCATGTACATTGAGTTGCCACCTAGTCGAAATAGGTGGGCAACAGAGAGCTTATAGACTAATTATGCTCAAGGATTGCCATTGGCTGTCATTTCTAGCTAGAAAACAATTCCCTCTTGATGTAAAGGGACCCCATCAAAACATAGAGTATTATTACCACATTTATTTAAATGATCGGCCCTTGGGCATTTGTTGTATGCTACATCTACCATCAATGCATTGTCATTTTAGCTATGTTCATATTTTGCACATGACTTTAGTGACCAACTCTTGGACATGGAAGAACTTATAGTGTAGATGTGCCCATAATTCAGTGGATGCAATTTTATGAAGTTTATGCACATTTTAGCTTTGTTCATGCCCTTTGATAGTTGGAAGTTGGAACTTTGTATATACTATATATACGACAAATCCTTGATCTATTTGTGTTTTGTTCTTTCAAAGAACCCTTTAATTCTTTCTGTTGCTGGCAGAAAGACTTGTAGAATACTAATGGGAGATGTAAATCATAGCCATGGGACTTTCATAACACTAAAGGCAAATTATGGATTTGCCAATCTTTGTAATCGTAGTGGTCAGAGCTTAAGCTGGTCTTACATATCTGAATACCTTGAAATCAGTTGAACTTACCTTGTACTCAACAGAGAAAGATTTTATTATCAACCTTACTTTCCTACAGATGCGTGTTGGATGACTGCTTGAAATTATTTGAGCTTGTTTAGAAGAAAGAGCACAAAAGACACTTCATTACCACCTTCTATTTAATTTGTATGGAAGCAAACTGACATTAATATTCCTTATCCAATTCAGCCTTTGTAACTTCATCTCTGATCCAGGCTGATCACCCTAAGATACGCATTTGAAAAACAGTGGAACTGTCTGAGTTCTTCAGGGTGGATTAAGTATCCCTTTACCTAGGGTCTTGGGAATTCTTTTTGTATCTCTGTCATGTTTTGCTAAAATATTATTTCACTGATTTAAGTGTCACATTTTCATATATTTAGTCATTTTATCTCTCTTTCAACCACTTGGCATATTAATTCCGATGTTCTGAGATTTGACACTTTTTTTTGTCTAATGTTCATCATTGCAGAAGAGACGCCTTGGAAAACTTCTAGGAGCTGAAGATTGGAACCCACAACAAGCTTTCTTGGGTGTTTCCCGACCCTTAAAGCTAGTCTGAGGAGCACGAGTGAAGTTCTAAGGCAGTACTTGCCTTTATACAAATTTCTGTATAATATCATTTGCATCATTTTTTAAACTATGCAAGCAATTTAACGGGCTGTTTATTTAGGGGACTGCTCTAGTGTCACCTTTGATTAGTCCACAGGAGAGGAAAATATATTGTCACCATTAATCAGAGATTATCTACCAGTTTATATTCGTAGAGGCATTAGAGACATAGGTAACTTATCTAGTACCTTATTTTCTTGGCCGGCATAAGGAAACAATTTGCAGTCATAATTTGGGAATATGGAGGAAAATAAAGAGAGTATTGGAGAAAGTTCTAGCTCAAGTTCCTTGAGCAGTCAACAAGATGTTGGAGATGACAGGATGATAGCTGAAGTACTATCTGAAGAATACACAAATTCGAATGCTTCTGTCGGTAAACGCCTACAACATCTAAATTCAATGCCGGTAAGATTTTTTTGTAATATTGTCACTTTTTTTGGGAAATGCATCATATATTACTTCATGGAACAATGAGTTCTATCATTCTAACATTATGATTACAAGGAAATTCTCTTTCCTGAGAAAGCCAAAAATATAGTTCCATCATTCTAACATTATGATTACAAGGAAATTCTCCTTCCTAAGAAAGCCAAAAATGCCAACATTTGAGCCTGTGCCCCAATAGGTAGGGGTTCAACACCTTTACTGGAAAAACTTAATTTGAATTTTACAAGCAAAGGGAATTCCTTATTAAAATCCTTCAATTCCCTAAAGCTAAGAGGGCATGGTCCCTCATGAAAAGTGGCTTTGCACATGGATTTCCTTAGAAATCTGACAGCGGACAGCTGAACTGTGCACTGTAAAAATTTACAGCTATCCCCATTCATTGAAGTATTGCCAAAGAGGGACTTTCCATGAAAGTTGGCAGTGAGAAAAAAGTTAAATTCAGCTTGAAACATTGCCAAAAAAGTGTTGGTAGATAGGATGCCACTCTTTTACTTTTGTATGACTAGAAGACAAGAAAGGTAAAAATGAGTGAAAAAATGTTGACTTATTTTTATTTTTATTGTCTTTTAGTTGTAGAAAGATATAACATTACATCATCCATTTTTAAATGAATCTTTACCTGCACCAAATCATGGAGACATGGGAGTGAACTTAAAATTGAATAGTTATGCTCGTACCATATTTTATATGTTCATTGTAATTGTTTTCTAAGGATTTCAGAGACAAAGAGAAGTTCATTCCAGAAATTTGTCAAAGTATGGGTGCATATGTTTGGTTGTTGTATCAGAGGCACAAGTCATCCATAATCAGTAGCACAGGGCGTAGATTGCAGTTGTAAATGTAGAAATTTGACAAAAAATCTGACCTCGGTCATTCGGACATTTTGTCAAACACTTAGCATAACTCAGATTTCAGTCTTAAACTGTCATTAATTCAAATTACTTCACAGGCCTTTAGACCAACAACCATGAAGCTGAAACACTGAAACTAAGTCTGTTTTGTAGTGGAAAAAGACATATAAACCATTTAAGCAACATAATTTTGGTCAACTAGACCCTGGAAATGCCTCCTCTGGGGAAAACCAGTCCAAGATTATTTTATTAAGCATTTTGAGGCAAAAATAATTAATTTACAACAGCATTTAGCCAGCAGTAAATGACTGTACTAGCACCTCGATTTATGTGCATCACCTCGATTTGCGTTCCCAAACAATAGTCTGGCCTCCACCAAAGCAGCACCTCCTCAAAACTGTGCCCAACACCTCGTTTTGTGTGCCAAACAATCTGTACATCTTGTAAGTCCTTCCTTGATTTGTGTGCAGCAAAACAACACCTCGAAATTTGCACCAACAGAAAAGTACGGCTCAGCAGCACGTACGGCTCAGCAGCACGACGCAGCAAATCTGTACAGTATGGCCCAGCAGAAAAATGCTTCTTGGGAAGTGTGCCTCTCCTTGGGATTCATGCCCTCTCCTCGAGAAATGTGCTCCCTCTTTTTGAAAATCAAAACTTGCCAAAGGCTCACTTTTGGAAAATGTTTTCCTTGTCTTGCACACTACCCTAGGCTCTCTCTTATAACATGAAAGTGACTTTTCACCTTCCCCAATCCCTAAATCCAAAGGCCAAGATTTAATATTGCCTTTACATGATCAATGATTGAGATATTTTCCCTCCAAAATCGATTACATTTAATTTTTAATAAAGTCACTTTTCACTTTATGAAATATGTGCACTTTATTTCATAAAGTCACTTTATTAAAATAAAACCAAGGGATACTTTATAAAAAGGCACATTACATAAGAGTCACTTTAAAACAACTTTATAAAACACCATTACAAAGTCAAGTAGCCTAGCTAGTGCATGGTCACTTCCGCATACAAGACAAAACTATGTGGAGTGCCTCTAAAGCTAAAATAGCTAACACTCCCTCTTAGCAAGGGAGGTACTCACTGCCATCATCATCATCAGGTCCCGTTCTCAAATCCATCACACTATTCGTAGTAGGAGCTCCTTTTGAACCTGAAACTAACGCTACTACCTACATTGAACTCGAATATGAAGATAACCTCCTGGTAGCCACCCTGAACCTTGAGCTCCTAGGAGAATCCACTCTCCAATCTTGAGCATTGGTCTGCTCATACTGGCTGAGCCTCCTGTCAATACTCAGAAGAGACTCCCTCTCTTCCATCGGAACTCGAGACTATAACCTTGGCGCCACTATAGCTTGAGCCTCCTGCTCCTTGTCTGACTCATCAACCATGGGCTGTGCACTGAACTTGTATAGCTCACCGAATTGATTAGCAATCAATTGTGGATCAATCAGTCACGCTCTCTTCGAGTACATATAAATATGTCCCATATCAACTCTCTCTAGAAATATGTACACATGTCTTCTCGGGAACAATGTTGAATACCCTGCATCCTCCAAGGCTAAGACCGAGAGCAAGTTAACCCTCATCCTTGAAACAAAGAGAACCCCATCCTGCTCGATATATCCTCCATGACGAAGTTGGGATCTAACATTTCCAACTCCTTGCACTGTACGTGCTTGTCCCCCTTCTGTCTGAACAAATTGGTCTGGACTAGTCTCAGAAATGATGTGGAATATATGTCATATTCCGGTCAATGATGAGAGGATCCACTGTCAATATACCAACTACCATTCTGAACAACTCCATTGCTACCGGCACTAGAAATAAGAGAGAACAACGAGAATTCCTTCTTGAACCTTCTTGCAAAATCCTCTACCTATGCTGAAGCTGCAACAACCGTATCCTCCTACTATTCTTCTTCTTCTCAGGACACTGAGAAGCAAGCTGGCCATACTAGCTGCAAGCAAAGCACCAAACTTTGCTCAAGTCCTTCTTGGACTTCTTCTTGCTCTTAGCAGAAAGAGCAACAATTTCTTCTTCTTCCATACGGCTTGACGAACTATCCTGTAGCAACCCCCTCCTCATCCACAAAATCATCCCAGAGACGATCCCAGGAAGTCATGTTCTCCTTGGCAACAATAGCTTCCACAAAAACACCCCATGGCTTAGCCACACCATTTATGGTTGTCCTCATAAGTTCATTTCCCGAAACAGTATCCCCAAAAGTTGCAAGCTCATCCCTCACTTGTATGATCTTCGTAAGGTAAGAAGTCACACTCTCATCTTTGGTCATTCTGATACTCTTCAATTTCTCCCTAAGCACCATCTTTTGGTTCATATTGGAGCTTTGGTACAAATTGGTCAAGGACTCCCTCATAAGATAAGCACGAGCCTTACTCGTTATGTGAGGAATAACATGATCTTTAACAGCATCAAGGATGATCCTCTTCGCCTTTATGCCCTTATTGAAAGTAGCCAATGCAGTAGCATCAGTAGGAATCTGAATGGGATTAGCTGTAGTATTGTTCACCACCTCATCCCACAACTCATTCTCTTGCAGTATGAGCACTGTTCTTGCCTTCCAAGGAACAAAGTTTCCAACCCCATCCAATCTATCCTCTAACCTCAAATTGGTAGCCATCTCAAAGAATAAAAACAATCCACCAAAAGAACAAGAGTTTAACTTTTGCCTCACCACCTGCAAATCAAATGCAGATAAGGTCTTCCATTACACAAGTTTTTAAAAAAACAGCAATAATCCTAGCCCAACAACTCAACAATACTGCTACACCCACAATCAACTGTTATCACAGCGCCTCAACTCTGATACCATGTAGAAATTTGACAAAAAATCAGACCTCGATCATTCAGACATTTTGTCAAACACTTAGCATAACCTAGATTTCAGTCTTAAACTATCATTCAAATTACTTCACATGCATTTAAACCAACAACCATGAAGCTGAAACACTGAAACTAAGTCTGTTTTGCAACAGAAAAAAACATATAAACCATTTAAACAACAAAATTTGGTCAACTAGACCTTGGAAAAACCCCCTCTAGGGAAAACCAGTCCAAGAGTATTTTATTCAGCATTTTGAGGCAAAAATAATTAATTTAAAACAACATTTAACCAACAGTAAATGAATGTACCAGCAACTAGATTTACTTGCAGCACCTCGATTTGCGTGCCCAAACAACAGTATGGTTGGTATGGTCTCCACCACAACACCTCTAAAACTGTGCCCAAAACCTCGTTTTGCGTGCCCAACAATTCGTACATCCTATACAACCTTCCTCGATTTGCGTGCCCAACAATCCATACATCATGTACAACCTTCCTCAATTTGTGTGCTGCAGAACAACACCTTGAAATTTGTTCCAACAAAAAGTACGACCCAACAAATCCGTACAGTACGACCCAAAATGCTTCTTGGGAAGCATGCCTCTCCTTGGGATTCGTGCCCTCCTCAAAAAATGTGCTCCCTCTTTCTAAAAATCAAAACTTGCCAACTGCTCACTCTTGGAAAATATTTTCCTTGTCTTGCACACTACCCTAGGATGTCTCTTATAACAAGAAAGTGTCTTTTCACCTTCCCCAATCCCTAAATCCAAAGGCCAAGATTTAATCTTGCCTTTACATGATCAACAATTGAGATACTTTCCCTCCAAAATCGGTTACATTTATTTTTTAATAAAGTCACTTTTTACTTTATGAAATATGTGCACTTTATTTCATAAAGTCACTTTATAAAAATAAAACCAAGGGATACTTTATAAAAAGTCACATTACATAAGATCACTTTAAAACAACTTTATAAAACACCATTACAAAGTCAAGTAGCCTAGCTAGCGCATGTTCACTTTCGCATACAAGACAAAACTATGTGGAGTGCCTCCAGAGCTAAAATAGCTAACAGTAAACTTTGGTGCACATCAGAGTGGTGATTTGGTGTTGTGTTGCAGATGCACTTATATCTTAGTTGCACAGATTTGGCGTTGCAATTTAGTTATGTTGTTCTTAAGTTTAGTCATGCTAACCCTGTTGTGCTACTTGGGCATGCTTTTTGTTGCAAACTAACACAGCTTAGCTAGGCATGGATGCACTGACTTGAATGGAAAACTTAACTAATGGTTATGCGTGAAAGCGCCACAACCATAACAATTATCTTCTTTGTTTGTCTCTTTATCTTGCCAAACTTGTACACTTACATAATTTTAGATTTGAACTGACGGGAAAAAGAAACACTTCATATTCCCTTGGTTATGTTATTTATAGTTATACCCTGTTATATATATAAAGAAAAAGTAAACAATAAATAATATAATAATGTTTAAATCTAAAAATCATAAATTGTAATTAGTCATGAAAAAACACGACTTTATGAAAAGTCATTCATACCCCATAAAATTTATATATGCGGGATTTCTATTGTACTTTACTCATCATCAAAATTTTATTATTAAATATTTATTTATTTTATTAGTCCTCGTTGAGCTTCTGTGTTTCAGTGCTATTAGAGCTTTGCAGCTCCTGGCACCTTCTGTAGACCCCTCTCCACTTCTCTCACCTCTCCTCTCCACCAATTCCACGTAGCTCCACATCCTCTCGTCCGCTCTCACTCCCTTCTCTGTCTCGTATCCCTTCCATACTCCACCCCGTATGCACCATCGCCCTCCACCACTGATCCTGCGCCCTCGCACACGCCACCCTACACACTCCCCTTCTCCACGCGCCCCCACTCTACGTTTTCCCCTTCCATTCGCCACCCTCCTTGTTGTGCTCCCTTCTCCTTCCAAGCCCGCATAATACCCCATCTCTTGACCGCTCCAATCTGTCTCCCTCTTGCCCTAGTCTTCACACCTTCTCCCCACGCTCGTGCCTGCATCATCATTCCACCCGCGTCATCCTTCCACTCGAGCCTGCGTCATCATTCCTCACGCTTCCTCTTCAACGCACCGGCTCAATTTCCTACTTCCGCACCCCTACCTCCTTTGCACATGCCGTGCTGCTCCCTGTCCGCATCCACTCCATGTGTCTGCTTCGACACAGTCTTCCCAGGGCCCACTCACCCGCGTTAGTCTGCCATTTTTTAAATTTTAGTAATAATATATATTAATATTATTATTTAAAAAAATATTATAATAATAATTTAAAAAAAATTATTATATTATAAGAAAAAACATGGTGAGCTGGCTTCAAACAACCAATAAAAATAAATCAAGGTTCATTGCAGAGAAAATCCCAGCAGTTGCCAGAATGGGAGATATCAATGCCAGATTGGACCAATTAGACAAGAAATATGCAGAACTCAAAGCGGACATCGACAAAAACAATAACGATCTAACAGGGCTCAAGACAAGACTGGATTAAGGCATAATTACATTGCAAGCAGAACAAAGGAAGACGCAAGAAACTCTCAACATTATCTTGGCCAGACTACCATCACACACCTCAAATCCCCCAACTAGCTACAACCTAGACCCTTTCAATACACCTCCTCCAAATAAATCGTTAGGCCAACTTGACACGATGCCACCACATGAAGTTCCCATCTTTAACATTTCGTCGATATCAATTTCCCAAGCACACGGATACTAGATAAGGGTAAATTGATGGAGATGAGAAGCAATGCATCGCATGGATCAATAAGGTTGAGGAATACTTTGATATTCATAACATACCCTACCACAATGAGAAGATTAAGTACGTCACCATGCAGTTAGAGGGAAATGCGTATAATTGGTACATGTGGTGGAAGACGACAACCCGAGTCTGTTCCTTTAATTGGGACACCTTTAAAAATGATCTTCTTAAAAGGTTTCAAGGCGTAACCGAGAAAGACTTATTTGCCAAGATTACCAGGTTGCAGCAAAAAGACAGTATAGATGAGTACACATGTGAATGGGAAGCTTTGGCAACTCGAGTTCCAGAACTAACCGATGACCAACATCTGCAATCATACATACATGGACTAAAACCACACATTTAGGAAGAGTTAGAATTACATAACACTTCTACCATGGGGGAGGCAAGACGTAAGGCCAAGATCATCGAGAACAAGTTTAAGCGATCCTGTTATCACGAATCTTGTAGTTGCCTCGTGAGGTGATCCTATTTAGGACGACAGAGAAAAGGAAACTAAAGTCGCGAACAACAATATCCAAGACTTTCTAAAGAACTCAGATGTCACACCAGTTAAGGATATTGGCACTTTAGTCTCAGTGAAAACATAGAGCCCAGAGGGAGTCCCTATGACCAAGAAACCCTAAAACAATTCAAATGAATAGGTGACCAAGGGAAACTTGGTGGGATATCTTAGTAGAATGTTTAATTAGAGTTTAGTTCAATTACCAAGAGATTTTGAGTATCTAGGTGAAAAACCCCAATTTTACCCTAGGGTTTTATGCAGAAAATTGGGATCTAGGGCAAAAGGTGAAATTTAATGAAATTAGACACTCAAAATGATTGTTGGATGTAGGATTAGGTAAATGAAAGCAAAACCAACAATACCCAGTTTATGGTTTTGGAAATACCCACTTCTCCCAAGGAGGGCGTTTTTCCCTAAGTAGTAGGCCAGTGCTTTGGATGGGAAAATGGAGTTTGATTGTGATGAAAATTTAAACTTAGGGGTTTTATGTTTAATCCAAATTGGGTTTTAAGTTTTATAGCTCGCTGCAAACCAGAACTTGCAGATCTAAGAAACGAGGGTTTTATAATTATAGAAGTGATGAGCAATGCATGCAGAAAATAAAGAAGAAGAAATTACCTGCGAGACATACCTAGATCTTGTAGATGACTTCAGAAATGATGAAGAATGCCACTTTCCTGTTCAAGTGAGCCTTTTCGGAGAAGATCTTGGTTAAGTTGAGCCACAACTAGTCACCCTAGCGCCTCCTTCAACTTGCCAGATCAGTGAGAAGCAAATGACAAGGCAAACGAATAAAATCTGTAGAATAAAGAAAAGATAGGAAGTAAGAAATCATCAAGATAGAAATACTCCCTGATTCAGACACCCTCGAGCCGAGACGATGGTGAGTTCCCCCACAAAAACGCCCCCTCTCTCTCTAGAGTGCCTCCTTCAACCTGCATATGAAATGGGAAAAGGGAAATATGCAAGATGGATCTCGAATAAAACTCAGTGTAGAAGAGTAGCAATGTCAGTTATCAGATCATTAAATCATTTACAAGATACACAAAAGAGTAATCCCAGACAAAAATCTCTTTATTCAAATTTCGGTGCTAAAGCGCATGAATTACAATGGGGGGGTCACCTCTCTTAAATAGTTTGAGAGAGACCTAAACCCTAACTCACTTTTACATCCAATGGTTGAGATTAAAACATTATCAACGATGGAGATCAACAATACATAGATCATAACATGGATCAAGTGACTGAGTCAAAGAGGGGGCGCACTTTACTCAAGGATGCCTATCCTAGGTGAAAGTTGCAACATAACATAAGATATGACATGATACTACATAGGAGGGCGTCACTAGGGGCTTAATTCACCCTAGGCCCCTTTACAACTTCATAATACAAGATATAACTCTGAAATACATCAATGGCTAAGTTGAGGGGGGCCTCTTGGGGGGCTCTACTCACTCGCTGAGCCAATATAAAATAATCCGGACATCTGCTGACTAAAAGCTGCTGGAGGACTGTTTGAGATGCTGAAACACATCATCTGTCAAAATTCCAAGCCATTTCCTTGACCCAGGAGGCCAAATAAAAAATTTCAGTGATTTCTCTAGTTCATTTTTGCTGGTACAATCTCTGGAAAATGATAAATCCACCATAACTCTGTCCAGGGTGCAAACTAGAGCAAATCGACTGCTTTGGATGATTTGGAGACATAGAAGAATGGTATAAGTGACTACTCATACCCCCTGAAACACTGCTCTGTTCTAGGAGAACCAATCATATTTCCATCTGGAATAAAATATGATCATTTGGCAAATAATTTAGTGATAATAATCACTTATTAGGAGAACCAGGGCCAAACTCTCATAACTAAAACCGCAGTATTGGTCCTGTGCATGTCTGGAACCTAAGTCACATGACACGAGGACATGGGACATGGAGGACACGAAAATACGAGTATTTGACACGAGACACGACGACCCCAGAAATAGGACACGGGGGACACGTTTTATATATATATTAAAAAATTATAT
>LPNX010829041.1:403409-457374 GCA_001517045.1 Pseudotsuga menziesii
GGTTAAGTGTCGTGTCCGACACGTGGAATACGGGACACGGGCCCTATTTGGAAGTGTCCTGTTACTTAGTCTGGAACAAATATAGATCATGTTGCTTTTTTGAGTCATTGCCTTGGGAACTGTGATTGACTCAGTCAACTGGTTTGACCAGGTTAAAGTACCCAAAATCAGGGGGAGATACTGCATCAATATGATCCTGCAACCATCCAAGGTAAGAAATGCTCCAATGGTGTATATCAAAACCAAACTTGAATCAGTTATTCATAATCACGGTGACAAATAATAATAATAATAGTAAGATGTACTTGTGCTTTTGAAGGATCTTGGAACTTTCTGGAAGTCTGCATGTTCATGCCATACTTACAAAGGGTAAACAACGTGCTACAGATGGGTGAGGATGGAAGAACAAGGTTAAGGCAAATGGGAATGTCTTTTGACTAACTTTGACTAAGTGATCTATCTGAATGATAAGCAATACACTCTACCAAGGTGACATATGTATGACATATAGCAATAAGGGATGGAGGTGTCTCATAGATGGATAAAGTACTTGGATATGCTTCCCTTAGACTCTAACAAGTTTTCCTTTGCATTTTATTTGGAATGTAGGTCAACCTTCAAAGGCAGGTGCCCTAGAAGCCTTCTGGGCTCCAGTACTAACAAAGACCCAACCTTTGCAAGCTAGTCTCACCCTGATGCCCTGTGGGAGCATGTGAGCCAAACACTATACAAATGCAGGAATATAATCTAGAATCTGACTTCTTTGTTGTACCTCTTGGAGGAGTGTTATCACCAACCTTATAGTTGCCTGTGTGAGGTAGATCCAGGATGGATGGTAGAGGGGCAAGCAACTAAGGAGGTGGAACCAAGACTGCCTAGACTCCCAAATGGATGGTTGTCACGCCAATCAAGGCAGTCTTCACTTTATGTTATTTAAGTCCAAGACAACAACAGGGGAGACCCGAATCTACTCCCGATAGGAGAGATCAGATCTAGACACCAGAACAGATCAAATGTGGCTTTGAGGTACGTAAGGTGTAAGGTAAATGGAAACCCTAGCTCTAGGGTTTAGGTACTAGCAAGTGATGAAGGTGATCACTGCCTTGGGAAACGTAACTGTGGCAGGGTGAGCAAAAACAGAGTTGGGACTGTCTAATACCAAGGAGATGGGCTCGGTGGAAGATATGCAGGTATCAGGTAACCTGAGTTATCAAGGAATTGTCAACTTTTGGGGGAATGAGGTCAGGAAGGGCTAGCGCTATGCTTGGAGATCAGTGCATGTTCAGCCTTGGGTAATGGAGTCAGTATCAACACAATGTTTCAGTGAACCCACCTGGGATATGCCCTGATCTATGGACCCAGAAAAGGATATGGCCCAGAAAATTCAGGTTACAAGGAGATCAGTAGTAGGAAGGCTATCGTTAGGGTTTGGAAAGGCAGATCTAGAGCCACTAGGAGATTATCAGCTCAGCGTTGGAGTGGAAATGAGATCAGGATGACCCGATCTACAAACCCAAATTAGAAAATTTCAGGAAAAATCAGATCTAGAAAAGTCAAAATGTGATGAGGGGGGCTAGGAGGCTGAAAGTCAGTTTTTTAGATCTAGAGCAACCTGGAAGGAATTAGCTCAGCGATGGGGGTGATTTGGACTGTGTGAGACCCGATCTATCAGTCTATGAAGTTAGAAATTAGAAAAAGTCAAAACCCTAGCAGGTCAAATTTTCAGTGGGAGCGCTATGTAGTTTTCAGGCTAAAAATCAGATCTAGGTCAAACCAGCAGGAATTTGACCACTGTTGTAGTAGATTCAGTGATGGGGAGGCCCGATCTATGAAACCCAGCAGTGGTTTGGCCAAAGATCGGACGGTTCCCGGATTGAATATTTTTTAAGGGTTTTTTAGTATTTTAAGGATTTTCAGAAAAATGGAAGGAAAACAGGTACAATGGATTCAGATCTGTTAAAGAGAAGAGAGTTACCTATTGGATCGTACTTGGAAATGCTTGTAGGAGTATTAACAGTGATGATCCTTGCTATCCCGATCAATTCTGGAAGATCCAAGTGATTTCTATGATGGATGTAAGCCCCAAGCCACCAATGCGCCCCCTACCTTGCATGAGCAAACGTCAACAATATCAGATTTGTTAAGACAAGATAAAGAAACCAAATGCTATAGGAAAGTAAAACGAAGTAATCATAGATCACAATGAAACTAATGAAAACCCCCTGATCCAAGACGAAGATAACCGAACGAGTTGAGGCCCCCCTACAAAAATGCTCCAGCCAGAACGCCCTCCTGTAGACAAGAAAATGATAGCAGAAAAATATAGATCTCACATGAATTTCCACAATGCTAGGAAGCAGAGGACTATCCAATCACCATTTGAGAACATCAGATGCAAAGCAGATCCAGAAAACATCCACGGAAAAATCTTTCTATTATTCAGATCCAAGAGCCAAAAACCCCTTACAAATGAGAAGCTCTCTCCTTTAAATAGAAATGAGAGAACCACAATAATAACCGAATCCTAACCACTTTCAAAACGAGTGGCTAAGATTAAAAGATAAAATATTCTAATCAATGGTTGAGATGAGCTCAACATACAATACATGGATCAATATAACCATAAAGTACCAAAGTGGACTAAAACACCCAACAAGAGGGTACTCAACTCAACAAGAAATAAATGAAGCACATGGTGGGTCCATGGAGTGTTAACTAACTCCCTATGGGTGTCCCATGGCACAATAAAATAATACAATATTTTAATTCTTTGACTTTGTGCCTCCTTGAGGAAATTGTGAGCCTCTCAAGAGCTCCAGAAAATAATATAAAATGCCCCAAAAATAGGTGTGGGCCCAATCAGGTGCTGCAACTGCTGGAGAAGGTGTGGAGGACATCACTCTCATCATCATGACTCATCCCATGTCATTTCCTTGCCTCAGTAGCCCAAATCGATTTCTTCAATAGCCATTAAATCATTTTTTAATCTGCCTCAGGAAACGTGAACCTGCCAAAACAGCCTCCTAGGGTGCCTGCGTTGTCAAACTGAGCCCACCAGGCTCTCTGGGATGGGGGTATTATGGTACAAACAAGTGACTGCGCCCCCTATGTCCATACAATGCCCTAGGAGATCCAAATAAAACATCTCCTTGCTCAGACACATCATCTTGTGAAGCAAAACTGCATCAGAAAGGTAAAATGAGCCTGATCATTTCTGCAAGTGCCCGGAACTGAAAATAAACTGTCTCATTAGACTCGGAGAGTCCAAATCCATCTGGAAGGGGATGTATAAGGACATTCAATAGTATGTCGTCGAGTGTGATACCTGTCAAAGAAACAAAAGCGAAAATGTCATGACTCCAGGGCTACTCCACCCACTTCACATCTCAACCCAAAAGTGGGAGGAGATCTCCATGGACTTTATTGAAGGGTTACCCTTTTCAGAAGGCAAGGACAAAATCTTCGTGGTAGTGGACTAATTAACGAAATATGCCCATTTCATGGGAATTAAGAAAATTGACTCCGCCAAACAAATTGCTGAAAATATTTAATTTTGTAAAACTATTTACAATTTACATGGATTTCCCAAAATCATCGTTAGTGACAGAGATGCCAAATTCACAAGCAATTTTTGGAAGGAATTCTGCAAACAAGTTGGGATCACTCTTTACATGAGCTCAGCCTATCACCCCCAAACAGATGGACAAACGGATGTTGTTAACAAATGTGTGGAAGCCTATCTCCGTAGTTTCGTCACTGACAAGCAGAATAGATGGTTACACATCTTACAGAATGGTGGTATAACTCCACCTATCATACATCGGCCAAAATGACACCTTTTCAACTAAGTCACATGACACGAGGACACGAGACACGGAGGACACGGAAATACGAGTATTCAACACGAGACACGACGACCCCAGAAATAGGACACGGGGGACACGTTTTATATATATATTAAAAATTATATATATATATATATATTAAAAAAATACATAAAGATCGACATTTTTTAAAAACTAGAAGTATATACAATGTACATCAATCATAATATCATTCAATTGAAATTTGACAATGATGAATCAGTAATAAAATTATCAATGAATCATGAACTTTGAACCATAAATTGCATATTTGAGATTTCTCAATAAACCACAAAAATCAAAATGTATTTCGAGAGAATGCCACCGACAAATACAAAATAGAGTAGATACTACTTAGTACTAAGTCTAGTATTTACTGTCCTACTAGATACAAAATGAAAATACTAAATAGCCACAGGTAAGAATATAATAGCTCATCAATGGTACTAGCCATTGTCAATTGTCTTCTTGCTCCTCCATGTCAAAATTAACATTATTGTCATAGCTCTTTCCTCTATCTTCCTCCTCCTTTATACCCTTTTTGACAGGACACATTTCCAGAAATCAGGACACGTTCCTGGCAAGTGTCCAACACGTGTTGGAAAGTGTCCAGATTTTGGGACACGAAAATTATGGTGTTGGACACGTATTAGGGCAAGTGTCGTGTCCGACACGTGGAATACGGGACACGGGCCCTATTTGGAAGTGTCATGTTACTTAGCTTTTCAAGCATTGTATGGTTATGCACCTCCTCGATGGAAGGAACTCATTCAAGGGGATGCAAAAGTACCTGCGGTAAAAAGTCAACTTGAAGAAATTCAGAAGGTAATACAAGTACTCAGGGATAATTTAACGGTGGCACAAAATCGTATGAAACAACAAGCAAATCAACGTAGAACAGAAAGAGAGTTTGAAGTAGCAGATTGGGTATTTGTAAGACTTCAGGCATACAAACAACTGTCACTTAAGCGACAAGGAAAGAATAAATTAGCTCCCAAGTTTTATGGGCCATACCAAGTTATCCGAAAAAGAAACCTGGTAGCATATGAATTAAAGTTACCAGACAAGATTTGAATTCATAATATTTTTCGCGTTTCAAATCGCAAAAAAAAGTTGGGTCAACATCAAACTGCTCAGATGACACTTCCTACGTTGGATGAAGAAGGAAAACTTGTATTAGAACCAGAAGCCATCATCAACACCAGAGAAAGAATATGTTCTTGCATCATTAAAGAATACCTTATTAAGTGGAAGAATTGTCCAGAAGAAGACGCTTCCTGGGAAATAGAGAACTTCATTTAGCAACACCTGTCATTACCTTGCTTTGAGGACAAAGCATCTTAAAAGAAGAGGACAATGTTTTATATATATAATTAGATATATATAAAGAAAAGTAAACAATAAATAATATAATAATGTTTAAATCTAAAAATCTTAAATTGTAATTAGTCATGAAAGAACATGACTTTACGAAAATTCATTCATACCTCGTAAAATTTATATATGTAGGATTTCTATTGTACTCTACTCATCATCATAATTTTATTATTAAATATATATCTTTTTTATCAGTCCTCGTTGAGCTTCTGTGTTTCATACCCCATCTCCATGTCGATCATAGTTGGTTGTAGTGGATTGATAGTTGGTGTTATCACCAACCTTGTAGTTGCCTGTGTGAGGTGGATCCAGGATGGATGGTAGAGGGGCAAGCAACTAAGGGGTGGAACCACGACTGCCTAGACTCTCAAATGGATGGTTGTCACGCCAATCAAGGTAGCCTTCACTTTATGTTATCCTAGTCCAAGACAACAATGGGGGAGACCTGGATTTGCTCTCGACAGAAGAGATCAGACCTAGACACCAGAACAGATCAAATGGGGCTTTAAAGTATGTAAGGTGCAAGGTAAATGGAAACCCTAGCTCTAGGGTTTAGGTACTAGCAACTAATGGAGATGACCGTTGTCTTGGGAAGCGTACTGTGACAGGGTAAGCAAGGACAGAGTTGGGACTGTCTAGTACCAAGGAGACAGACTTAGTGAAAGGTAGGTAACTTGATTTGTAAATGAATGTTGGCAAAGGGAATGGGAATGAGGTCAAGTTAGGGCTAGTGCTAGCTAGGAGATTAGTGCCTTATGTGCATTGGGCAATGGAGTCAGCATCAACCCAACGTTTCAGTGAACCCACCTTAGGATATACCTTGATCTATGGACCCAGAAAGGATTTGGCTCGGAAAATCAGGTTATAAGAGAAACAACTCAATGGAGGGCTAGCGCTAGGGCTTGGAGAAGCAGATCTGCAGTTCTAGGGTCACCTGAAGGCCAACAACTCAGCGTTGAAGGAGAAATGAGGTCAGGGTGACCTGATCTACAAACCCAAATCAGAAAATCAGTAGAAAAATCAGATATGGAAAAAGTCAAAATTTGATGAGGGGGCTAGGGGGGTTGAAAACTAAATTTTCAGATCTAGGGCAAACTGGAAAGAACTAGCTCAGCGTTGGGCGTGTTCTGGGGTGCTTAAGCCCTGATCTATCAGCCTATCTTGTTAGATTTCAGAAAAAGTCAAATCTGGAAGAGTCCAGTTTTCAGTGAGGGCGCTAGGGTTGTTTCAGTCAAAAACTCAAATCTAGGTCAAACTGCCAAGAATCTAGACAGCGTTGAGGGTGATTTGGACTGTGTAGGACCCGATCTATCCGTCTGTGAAGTCAGAATTCAAAAATAGTCAAAACCCTAGTAGGTCAAATTTTCAGTGGGGGGTTATGCAGTTTTCTGGCTAAAAATCAGATCTAGGTCAACCAGCAGGAGTTTGACCAGCGTTGCAGCAGATTTAGTGAAGGGGAGGCCCGATCTATGAAACCTAGAAATGGTTTGGCCAAAGATCGGACTATTCCCAAATTTAGTGCTTTTTAGGGTTTTTAGTATTTAGGAGTTTTTTCAGAAATTTTGAAGTAAAGCAAGGTACAATGGAATAAGATCTGAAAAGAAGAGACTCACCTATTAGATCTTACCTGGAAATGCTTGTAGAAGTCTTTAACAGTGATGATCTTTGCTATCCCGATCAATTCTGGAAGATCCCAATGATTTCTATGAATGACGCAAGCCACAAGCCACCATTGCGCCCCCTATCTTACATGAGCAAACGTCAACAATATCAGATTTGCCAATATGAGATAAAGAAACCAAATGCTACAAGAAAGTAAAACGAAGTAATCATAGATCACAATGAAACTAATGAAAACCCCCTGATCCAAGACGAAGAAAACCAAGTGAGTTGAGGTCCCCCTACAAAAATGCTCCAGCCAAAACACCCTCCTGTAGGCAAAACAATGGTAGCAAAAAATATAGATCTCACAAGAATTTCCACAATGCTAGGAAGCCGAGGACTAGCCAATCACCATTTGAGAACATCAGATGCAAAGCAGATCCAGAAAATTTTCACAAAAAACTCTTTCTATTATTCAGATCCAAGAGCCAAAGACCCCTGTACAAATGAGAAGCTCTCTCCTTTAAATAGAAATGAGAGAACCTCAATCATAACCGAATCCTAACCACTTTCAAAACGAGTGGCTAAGATTAAAAGATGAAATGTTCTAATCAATGGTTGAGATGAGCTCAACATAGAATACATGGATCAATACAACCATAAATTACCAAAGTGGACTAAATCACCCATAAAAAGGGTAACCCACTCAACAAGAAATAAATGAAGCACATGGTGGGTCCAAGGAGTGTTTGACTAACTCCCTCTGGGTGTCCACATGGCACAATAAAACAATATAATAATTTAATTCTTTGACTTTGTGCCTCCTTGAGGAAATCGTGAGCCTCCCAAAAGCTCCAAAAAATAATAATAAAATGCCCAAAAATAGGTGTGGGCCCAATCAGGTGCTGTAACTGCTGGAGAAGGTGTGGAGGACATCACTCTCATCATTGTGACTCATCCCATGTCATTTCCTTGCCTCAATAGCCCAAATCGATTTCTTCAATAGCCATTTAATCATTTTTAATTTGCCTCGGGAAACGCGATCCTGCCAAAACAGCCTCCTAGGGTGCTTGCGTTGTCAAACTGAGCCCACTAGGCTCTCTGTGATGGGGGTACCATGGTACAAACAAGTGGCTGCACCCCCTAAGCCCATACAACGCCCTAGGAGATCCAACTAAAACATCTCCTTGCTCAGACATATCAACCCGTGAAGAAAAACTGCATCAGAAAGGCAGAATGAGCCTAATCATATCTGCAAGTGCCCGGAACTAGAAATAAACTGTCTCATTAGACTCAGAGAGTCCAAATCCATCTAAGGTGTATACTCATACCCCTCACAGGTCTCTATCTGATCATCAATCATATCCAATAAACAATATAACCATCTATAAATGATCAGACACCAATAATAACTCAGACTATCATCCATCTAGTGCAAGTGTTAAAAGGCTAAGACATGCTCTACAACTCATTCAAGCAACAATCACAACAAGTAGCATTCATTTCACTGGTGGTACATCAACCAATACATATATAAGGCTTTATTTATTATTACTCAGACTTAGACTTTCGGGACTATACTCACTTCATAGCTGTAGTCAATTTGCTAGTGAAGGGTGAAGGATGAAATTTACAAGGCTAAAGCAAAGGATGAATTCCTGCTCAACATCATAACACTTTGGATAATGGAAAGGGAATACTCACTATAACCAATGTCGGACAAACATCAACATAAGGAATGGCAGTGCCTCACAAATGGGTGAGTTGTTGAGAGAGTGCTTATTCAACTTAGGCATCATGACTACATCAAGCTTGATCCAAGTTCACTAGGCTCATCATTTTATTCCATGGCCTTTTTGGCCTATATGACCCTTTGGGACTTCACCAGTGTTTAAAAGCACAGCTAATTGCAGCTTTCATTCGGGACATATTTATTTTTATAAGGTAAACAATATTTGGATATAGCATATTTTTAACCATTGCTTTTTTTTTGGACCTTTTCTTATACTCTTCAAGGAGTATTTTAGCATTTCATTGTTCTTGCCCTTTTTACATATGTTAAGAAACACAATGTTATAATTTTCATTTTCCATGGGCGCATATTCAATATTTTCAATATAGGTAGTATATGAGCTTTCAGTTTTAGCCAACAACATCTCAAGTGACCAAGGGGAGTTCTGCACAGTGCCAAACATCGGGACAACCGACCAGAATGATTTAGGCATACAATCCAATTTACCAAAGGCAAGCTTTGTCACCAACTTAGAGTCGAGACACAATATAAACAGGGAGGCTTTTCCAACAAAAGTTCTAGCGGGGAAAAAGGTCCTCCATGCCATAAGTCAAGAAGTCAGTCGGGTTGAAAACTAAACTGAAAGGTAATGGATGGGTGGAGACAATGAATGATGGAGCCAACACTAGCAAGCCAAAACAATGGTGGGAATGACTACCTCTATTCTCCCTAAGGAGGGTAAAACCAATGAGGATAGATCAAAAACTTCAAAGTTAGAGTAGGGACACCAATACATAAATACAAATACATCCAAGTCCATATATTATGACTGCCAGATCATGATACTACAAGTTAATATATGTCACAAAAATCAGTATAAGAGCAATCATAACCATAACACAATATAAAAAGCTGAGTCATAATCATGCAATATAATCCATCTGAGACACCATCTGTCCAATGAGAAAGAACTGATATAAAACTGGGCACCAATGACTGCTCTGTAACGACATAAATGGCTACATCGGTCCTTAAATCTGAGTGTCCTGAGACTCAGTGCTGACATGGGAGAGTACAATAGTCCACTAATATAATAATGATCCATCAAAATTGCTCATCTCAGCATCTCATATGTAAGAGATCTGGCTGAAAAATGTACTGTGTTTGAAAAATAGAATATGGTAGCCTGGCTACTATATATGTGATAACAGTTGGGTTGTAAGCTTTATGCTGTTCATATCATATTGTGCATTTTCTTTCAATTAATCGAATTTTGGAGTTGAGTACTACCAAACTATCGTGCTTATGTGCATGATCTAATATACGACCTTTTGTTGATCCAGGACCGAAGGGACCACTAGTTATTCACTAAGCTAATAACGACCCTTTGTTTTTCCAGTATTGAAGGGACTAACACACCTTCTTCAAACCACAACAAGCCTCATGATAGGGGGTATAACCATTTCCAATTCTATATTACCGATCCCAGTAGCACAACTTGTTATCCACTGAAGTTGCACTGAAGTGGATTTCCAGTGAGCCGCTAAAGTCTTGAACAATCCAGTTGTTCATCATTAGAGCTCAGGAAGTTCCATGGTTTCATCAGGGGCAGTTGTGGTCCATTTTTTTTCGCATGTTCACACCCCCTTGGGGGAATTGTAATAAATGACATAGCATGATTGTTTCTTTTGTAAAAGGCTTAGCCTTCTTAGGACATAGTCATCAAGGTCATCATCCTTGAGTGTTTTTTCCCTTGTCGATTATGTGACACTTTTTTAAGCGACATATAATTTTCGAGTTTTCACTCAAAATCCTCCAAAGATGGGATGGTGAAACTGGTGATTATGCCTTAAAAGGTTATTAAAGCCTAGAGTCTATGTATTATACCATGCTAGTCATAGTCCCAAAGTTTCGTGGACATATGCCAAGTCTTTCATAGGATTTTTTATTTTTTATTTTTTTGAATAAAATCATTGATAAAGTGTATTTTGATTGTAAAATTTCAAAAGGTCATAAAATTGGGCCTAGGGAGCCAATTTGGTCATGGGGATGTTTGTTTTTGGACCCAGAGCCCCCACTTAACCCCTAATCCCACTTTTCCTAAGTTTTGAGTGATTATTTATCACTTAACTGAAATTCTCTCTGAAAAAGGCAAAAAGTGAGTAAAAAATTAGAAAAAGGGGAAATATGGAGAAAAAACACATCCCTAAATCAGTGGGAACTTGTCCTAGACATGTTCCAGGTTAACTAAGGATGATGTCTGGGGTAATTGGAGACCAAATCAAGATCAAATTGGCTTGATTCCAATTAAATCCATTAGGGGCGAATTTCTCCTTAGAGGGGTACATTTATCCATGAAAAAGCTCATCTATTGTTGTATGCATGTCACAGAAAGAGGGGGGGTGACCTACCTTGTGAGAGGTGGCACCTACCACCTCTAGTTCACTGAAGTTCGCCCCCAGTCATCTCAAAAGGCTCTAACACTTGGCGAATTTGCCCCCTTGGGGTTTGCTCTCATTTTTCCTATTTAAGCGAGGCTTTTCTTCCTCATTTGGAAGGATGCAAGGAACCTTTGCTTGTTGTAATGCTGATGCTATTTTGATTAATAAATTTGAAGACTTTGGAGGTCTACCTTGTGCCATTGGATAAATGCTTGTGTTATGAGGTGATATTGTAAAGCTTTGATTTCCTTTGTTAAAATTGTTGACGGATCTAGCTTAGAGGGTTATTCTAAAACACATAGAGTAAGCATTTACAGTTGTTAACTTGTTTACTTGTGCTTTGCTTTTAAGAGATAGGGGAGTAGCCAACTATACTTAGTTGTATTGAGGTTTTTTTTTTGTTTCTTGTTTTCAAACGCACTAGATCTAATCATTTTTGTGCAAGGGTGTTCTCATATTTTTGCAGCTTAGCTGTCTCTTCTCTTCTCTTTGGCATATTTACAAGGCTAATTCTATTGTTGCAGGGTTTTCAAAGTCATCATAGAAAGATCAAGCAAGGTTTGAAGTGTTCCGTCCATCTCTTCAAACCCCGATTCTCCTTTCTTTCTGGTTACTTTGTTCCGAATGTGTTAATTAAGTAGATCTAGTTCTTTAAACTTGATCATTCAAATCTACTTGTTTTAGCATGTTAGAATAGCTAGATCTAGAAACACGTTCAAAGCTTCATTATTTAACTAGATTTAGGCTTGTTGTTTTGGTATCTACATTGATAAAACTTTTCCAAATTTTTTCTAAGTACGAAAACTTATTATTATTATTTTTTTTTTGTGCATACCACCATCTTCTAATCATATTAGCTTGCTGGTTTTTAGCAGGTCGGAGGAAAAAGAGAGGGAGGTGTTGCCGAAAAATCAAGTTTTGGGCCATTTAGAGCACCCACGATCCATCTAGCATCCCCCTCCTTCATTCCCTTTCTTCCCTAAGCAAGTTGGTAAGCCTTTTTGACCCATTCTTCAAGGGTAAAAAGGCATTTCTTTTTCTTTTAAGCATTGTAATAAAAGTTAATAAAGAGCAAGTGGGATTACGGCTCCCACAACCCCCTTCCCCCATTTGGGAAGCCTGTATCTGCCCATTGTGTGATTATTTACTTTTTGCAAGTTTTTAGCTTAAGTTTAGTTTTAGTTTGATTATAACGCAATCAATCTTTGTTTTGACTTCATTGTAGAACTATTCCGGCATTGCTTTACCGAATTACCCAAGAGAATCCATTCGATTGGGGAAAAGATACTCTTTGCCATAGGAAGTAGTGTAGTTTTATTATAATCTGTTTTCCTTTGACGCATCATTTTTCCATTTTGGTTTTGAAAAGTAATACTAACCCGGCATTGATCTACTGAATTACCCAAAGAGCTTGCTCGTTGGGGAAAATATATTCCTTGCCGTAGTAATTAGTCTCATTGCTTTTACCTTTTTCGTCTTACAAATACCAAATTGGAATCAACAATTGGCCATTCCGGTGTGTGCTCTTTCCCATTGCAGGTTCGCCCTGAGCTTTGGGATAATCAAAAGCAGGAATGTGCACTAATTAATTCTTCACATTTAATTTATCAAACTCACATTAATAAAAGTTACAACCCTTCAAACATTATGGAATTCCGACGTAACGAACCTGAGGAAGAGTGGGAAAATTCTTCAGGTAAAGCGGGAACAACTAGAAAGTGACCGTGGGGTCCTGTTAGGCTACATCCTTGTTGGTGTAGTGTTGAACACCCCCCCACGACTCCATCTAGCCCACATTTTCTCGTGCGGAGCCACTCTTCTCAGAATTCAGACATATTCCTAGTACCTCGTGGTATATTGGGAATCCCCTTTCCCCCTTAACTCACTCATCATTGAATAAGTTAAAATTGACCATGTACACTACAAAACATTTCTCATTTTTAGCAACACTTATTTAATTTGACTCCATTTTGGCACTGGTTTAATTGGTATCCTTATTTATGTTTTTAGTCATATCATGTTATGAATGCCATACCTTTTTATGCTGTCGAACTAAACTATAAATTTGCAGTATCTTGTTTCAGTGGATCACTTATAAACTCCTAACAACCATCTCATCCATAACTTAATAAAATCTAGAGCCTTAACAACTCTTTAATAGGGACTACCCCCCTTGGCTCCATTAGGAGTGGCCTAAACAGAGAAGTTAAGATCAGGTGACAACACCTGACTCGAGACTTGCCCCCAAGGACACACCAAGTAGCTTGAAGATTGTTGCTGCGTTCCCCCCGGGCGTGTGTAAGATGGCAACACAATCCATACTATGGGCTTGCACGATCTTATAGCACTAGGCCATGTCATGGGAGGGAAGTCTCATTATCCTTCCTTATCTCTTTTCCATTATGGAGATGACTCCTTGCTAGCATAGCCCTCTGATACGCTAACTTCACTGAATTCTTACAAAAAGATGCCATAATTTATTTCTATTCTATTTGAGTTTCTTAACTTTTTTGTGCCATAATCTAGTGATTGTGTATGTAAATTGAGCTTGTTAGAGTGGTTGTTGTGGTTGCTTTAGTTTTTCTATTGCCCATACTAATCAAGTTAGTATCAGAGCATCATTTCACACAAAGTTGGTAATGTTTATACACAATTTATGGTAATGACTCACTCTTTCACAAAATATGTTCTTCACAAGATGCTTCCCATGATTCTTAATGTGTTGAGCATCCACCACCTATCAAGAGGTGGGAGACCTTGTTGCACTTTATGGCATGTGACCATTCAATCGACTTGTTGATAGGGCGAAAAGCCATGTTTGTCAACAATAAGGATTCTTTGTTGAAGTTTTGTACCTTGGGAGTTGTTCCCCTTAGTGATTTTGCCTAAGTCACTAGGAAAACGGGCATGCTCACATGGCTTTTGTATTAATGACTTGAGATAAGCATTAAATGCACTTTAGGGATTAAAGTGCACTTCAAGTGAAAATTAAAAGGGTAATGGAGTGAAAATTAAATTAATGGAGAGAAAATAGAAATTATCTCATCCACTTATCTAATTCAATTTGGGCCCTTGGATTAGATGGCCTTTCACTTACTCATTGCATTTTTATTTAAAGACAAATTCCATGTGAAGAGGTGTTGTACCTCGAAATGACACTTCTCCGTCCGAGTAACGACACTAAATGTGGCGTCACACAAAAGGAAATTATGGATAGAAGTAGCCCTAACTTTATAAGAGGATTGGACCCTTGATACACAGTATCAACATTCTTTGCATATGAACTCACCTTGAATACGCGAGTTTCCTTATAACAACTTGCGTACCATATGCGAGTTGCCCATAAGCAACCTGCGTATCGATCTTAAATGTTGAATACGTGAGTTCTTTCAAGGAAACCCGTGTATCATTCGTGAGTTGCCTTATTACAACCCGCGTCTTTCATTAAAATTTGTTAAAAATAAAAAGATAACTAATCATGGGGCAGTTGGGGTTGGTTTGGCAACAAGAGGCACTATTCGACTTGTGAGAAAGAGAATGCATTTTCTGAGTGAAGGAGAAAATGGCAGCAGAGAGGAGACTGGGCATGCTTCCCTAGAGACTGTACAGCATTTATTACACAGCATGAATCCCAAGATAGAGCTGGGCACAAATTTCAATGCATAGTGTAGCTGCATTTATTGCAGAGGCCATGCAACAGTTGTACATTTTACAGCAGTAATTCTGGGCACGAAATTTGAGGAGCAGAGGCACGAATTTCAAGGTAGTTGGTATGTACAGCAGTGGGCATGAATCCAGAGAAGATAACAGCTGAGAGCAGGGACGAAAATCAAGGACCGTACAGTCCTGTCGGTCCATACGCTGTGGTTGAGGCACGATTTTCAAGGTGGTTGGGTTGGGTTGTCACTGTTTTGAGACGCTGCTGATGTGTGGGTTGAGATAAGTTGATCTCAGACTTTGAATTTTTGCTGTACATTTCAAATTTGAAGAAATAAATTTTCCTCCCTCTCTCATAACAGGTTTTCCCATTCTTGGTGTTGCCTGGGCAATTTTGCCGAAAAATTCTGGGTCTTGAAATTTCATGGTGTGCAATTATTATTTAAATTCTGCCTGTTAATAATGACGTTCTTTCAGTGTTTCAAAGTGTGATTTTTTTTTGTTATATACAGCACTCATGTAAACTGGGTTGGGCATTAAACTTTCATGAAATTAGGCTTGAAACCAGGCTGGGTTGGAACACCTTAAACTTTCATTCTTCCTCGTGAAAGGTCCCAATTAGACCTCACACTGTTTAGTGTACGGCACCCATCTAAATTTTGGCCCGACAGCCATTATTGATTTTAAATGGTGATCTGAACTTTAAATTTAAAATGCAGATGCATGCATGACTAATATATATGCAAAATGCAAGATTTAGGTTATTCTAGCTAAATTAGCTAGAAGCAAGGACTAATGATAACAAAAACACAGAATCAAATGTACTTTCACCACTATATCCAACAATAAAGTTACTGTAAGACTTAATGACAAAATACAAATAACCAACTAGTTATCAAGAATAGTCTATGATTAACAGCTAGTTAGAATTCTATGTCTCTAGGCTATATAAAAACTGCTGGAAGATAAACAGGAGTAAGGATGCATTCTTTATCAGTGAAAAATCTATGTGAAGAATCATTCTTACAGTAATTCCAATGAACAATACATGACAAAAGGAATTCCATACAATCACAACATTAGAACCATAGTCTTTCTCCCAATAGCTTGGCCAACAAATGGCTTCTCCTTATTAAATTCTGGAAAGAAGTTCTACAAAAGGTGCAACAAGAAAAAGGCCTGTCTTCAATTTTCTCTCAACTAGATATTTTCTCTCTACTTATACATGACAAGGAATTCCATACAAATTCAACATCAGAACCAAAGTCTCTCTTCCAATAGCTTGGCCAACAAAAGTCTTCTTCTTATTAAAATATGCAAAGAAGTTCTACAAAAGGTGCAACAAGAAAAAAGCCTCTTACATCAATTTTCTCTCTACTTATATATATTCCTTCAGATTTCAGTTACAAAAATTTAAACAGTTTCTGGGTTCATTTGGAGCATTGGTATTTTGAATAGGTGTCTATTCTTTTTGGATATGAATATCTCTATAAGGAGTCCATGCTTCAAAAGTTTCATTAATGACATTGACGTAGGAAAATATATGTTGTTCTATTGGAATCTTGAGGTTTCACTTTGTCTTTGAAATATTTTTATCCAGTTTTCTAGCAAGGCTTTTGATTGCTCCTATTTTCCTAGTTAGTGTTTCCATGTATGTTTTTAACTTTGTGATGGAGAGAATAAATTGGTTTGCTGTTTTGGTGTAGTTGTCCGCTGCTTTATTCACTTCATCTTGTGGTAGAAACTGTTCCCATGCCCCAAATTCTGGCAAATTACAGTTGCTACAATTTGATTTACCGTCTGCCAAAATCTTTGTTTATTTCCAAATTCTTTGTCTACATCCTCTTGTGTCTCCTCATTGCAGTTTCCCAAGCTTCTAACCCCAACTCCATGTTAAGCATCTGATTGACTGGTAGCATGGGAGTCTCTAGTGGAATGTTCTACAATTCAGTCTATCATCTACTGAGTGCTTCAAATTTGATCTGTAGTTCTTGTTGATGTAGCTTCCATATACGAATCTAATTATAAACACTAACAAGCTCGTAACAAACATTTTGGAAAGTTTGTGCCTTGCTGTAAAAGTCCCTCATTGTTGTATGCAACTCATTTTGTAATTCAAAGCATAAGATACAAGTTCTGTTTTATTTCCCCTAGCTACTTCATAATAGACCACTATATTCTCCAGGAGATCAACTTGTTTCTTTCTTTTATCCAATTGTTTTTTTAACTTCTGATGGTAGATAGGGTGGTCTTAGAGAAAGCAACTCCAACAATAGCTGTCACAATTGGATTGGTCTCAATGATATCCATGGTTGTTACCTCAATAGAAATGACCATATATTGGCTTTTGTTGAGCTTCTTCTTCCTGTGCGACTGTTTGACAACCTTTTGTCTTTTCTCGTCAAATTTGAACAGCTCCAAACTGGCCACCTCCTTGAAGTTTGTTTTGGACCACGTGAAATATTGTATAGCATCACTGGGAGAAGGTAGGTGACCAACAATGAGCATCTGTATGTCTGAAAGGATTTTCAAGATCTTCGCACATGCGCATTGGTTACACAGATTTTGATCTGTAAAGGGACTTATCATCCACTCGCTTCACCAACATGGATACTTTGTGGAATTCGACTTCCTGCCTCTGTTCTCACTCTTGTACAGAGGTCTATGTTTCTTTGTCTTAAGCAGAGGTCTTTATTTCTAGAATGCCTCCAAGGCTCTGATCCTTCATGTAACCTACAAGCAAGACATTCAACTAACAATTATAGAAATATTCAGGATTATGTGTATGCAAACAAGTATATCACCAGACAGGCAGGCAGGGCTTGGCCTTGCTTCTTGGATTCTTGTATGTTCTTGATTGTTGTCTTCGTAGACCAGCCAAGTAGTAAGCAACTCTTTCTCTCTGAGTTTACCTGAATACAACTACCCTCTGTTTTAATCGCCAGCCAAGCATACAAGCAACCATATTAGCAACCAGTGACTAGGCCAATATACCAACTCTACAAATACCCTGTCTCTGAGGACTATGTCTTCAGGACTGGTTCCGAGGCCTTCCGAGGCCTCTGTTCTCTGTGTAGTTGGAAATGAACATAGGCTTCTCGAAACTGTGTTCAGCTTTGAATCAAGGCTCTTCAAGTTTTTAATACATGCTTGAATAAACTCTGTCTAATCATCTAGATTTATGTTCTTGTACTTGTCCTGAAAGAATCTTAAACTTACATTTAGCATTCAGTTCACAATGCCTTCCCAAAATTCCTGTGGTTATAATCACACTCAAATTCACTTTAAATACTATTGATTAAACATTAATGGCCGGCAAATTATTCAGACCATATAAATGGCAATTCTTAACATAAAAAACCTTCATCTGAGTAGGTATAAGTAGGACTTTAGAGTATTTCTATGACTGGAGTGTTAAATGCATCTCTTAGAATGTTGCATATATTTACGATAACGTAAAGAATTTCATGGGGAAATGACGGTTAGATGAACATTGCCATGAAATATGAAATGCAAACTTCTGTTTCTTCAATTACAAGTCTGAAGTTTTAATTATTTTCAAATAGTAAAATTGTTTTTTAATTATTTGGTTTTCTGGCGTGCAGTATAACATGATTGCCTTTTCATCTTTAATTTATCAATGATTTTTTATTATATCTGATTGGCAGCTTGTTCCTCGGATCAATGGAGCTATACCTAGTGCAGATGATGCAAGTTTAGATCACCAACGCCTGCTAGAGAGGTAAATATTTTCTCTGCCTTTTTATTATAGGAATAGTGTGTATTTTTGTTATAAAAAAGAGATATAGGTAATATGACATTCTGTTGTAGGAGATTTCATGTAATGAAGTTTTCACAATGTCTTAATTTTATCTATCTGTTGTTTGCCAAATTTGTATTTTATGCTTTCTTCTTTTCTTTTAAAATCATTCATGCCCCTGTTTTTTATGATTATACACACACTTAAAAGTACGGTTTACTTTTGGGTTTACAGCCTTGGTCAAGCGTTTGAGGGAAATTTTGCCTGAGGGTTTTGGGATTCCTGCAGGGGATCGGGGTGTAAGGCTCTGATCCGTTCTTCATTATGGCAATAGCTGGCTCCAGTAGAGAGAGATCGTGGGAACGCTTTTCATCATGTGGTCGCTCTCCCATACAAACTGACAGACAGGTATATGTGAGAAGAAATCACTCAAGAGAAAGGTCATCTTTGGAATACGTGCCTCTGGATTGTCGTGATTTAAAGGGTATTTGAGATATTGTTGTTTCTCTTGATCAGAAGTTCTCTGTTGCTGCTGTTGTGACTGAGCTGCAATTAGCTGTCCAAAATGAAGAATGTCCGCCACTTAGCTCAATTTTATTGGCTCTTTTATGCCCCAAATTGTCTACAATGTCCCCTTCATGATATACCAAAGTGAAGGGGTCTTTTGCTGTTGTAAAAGGCCAAGGTTGGGCTTGTTTATGTAAAAGTGTTTGTCTAGCAGGGCTCAAGATCCTTGGTCTGGTCATGACAGGTCCTCTTGGTTTTCATTTCAAGGAGTGTTGGCTTAGTGGCTATACTAACTACTCTCTGATGGGTGGACGTCCCCCGTCATATTGGGCATTTATCCCTTGGGTGGTTGCTTTGGTGCTTCTTGGGATGGACCCATTAGGACACATGGCTTCGGGGCTCCTAGCCACACTTATGTTTATGCCATGTAGAAGGTGATTGTGCATGTAAGGGTTGTCATACCTGCTTTAACACACCTCATTTATGCCCACTTGAACCTTCTCTTTTCATGTATTATCCCTCCTCTTAGTCTCCACATGTAAGAATGACGATGATGTCATCCTTTGAAAGAAGCCTTACCTTGCTAAAAAGGAAGACATTGAGGGACAAGCACATCGTTGGGGTTAGTTGGGGCATGACGACCTCTTTCAACTCAATATCTCACTTGGTTGAATCCATTTGCATCATTTTATTGTTATTTTATGTCATTTTCTGGTTTACCGCCCTTGCCTTGTGGGTGACCAACCCTAGTTTTAAGTTATTTTATCTTTTAGTGAGGTAGGCTCTAAAAATTCAAAAGGACAAGGATGCTCCATGTAAATAAAGAGCTCCTCCCTCTCATTTGTAACAAGACAAGGGTTCAAATACGATCTTATTACTTTTTCTCTTGGTATATTGGAGCTTTTAAGGCTATGCACACCTCTCTCTTTGGCACATTTTTCTTGTGATGAATCATGAATGGTTGGATGGTGAATTTCTAGGATTTTCCTGTCTCTCAAGGTTGATTCAAAGAATGGTTGTTATAACTTGTGACTAAGGAAGGATCTAAGGTTTCTCTTGCTTTTTTCTTGGTGGATGTTGGTAAGTTTTTTTAATTTTCTTGTTTGACATTGCTCTTGTGCGCCTTAAGCAAGGCAAGTTAGGTTTTTTACTTACATCTTTTCAATTTTGTTTGAGACTTTCCTCTTGAAGGTGCTCTCCATAGTGGGCTTTGGAGTTCATTATTTGCTCTAATTAGGCTAAGGCTACTTTGACCTATCTAGGGTTACTAGCCTTTTCCCTAATTGGTAAATTGAGAAGGCACATTAACCTTGATCTCTTATTGCCCTAGGGTTAAGGATTAAGGTATACACCCTTTCTTTTATTCAATTTTATCAAATTTCTATTGTATATAGTACAAAAATTACAAAAAATATAATATTTTGAAAACCTTGAAAATATAGAGAATTCATATCTCAAAAAATATTGTGAATTTGGGAATTGTGCTCCATTGGAAAAGTGCGCCCTAGTTGGTTTCCTGGTAAATCCTCAATGCTGTCCTTCTTTTGTAGTTATTTTATGAAATTTACCGTTATCATTCTAGTTTGCTACAATTTGCAAATTTGATATAACAGGTACAACAACAAAATCAACAAGTTTGAAGGCCTAAAAGAGCTAGAATAATGCCTAAGGTTGACCCCGTGGGGGGGGGGTGGTGGTGGTGTGTGTGTTGGACATTTGTTGGGAAACTTTCAAGTGGGTCCACCATCTATTTGAGGGCTGGTTAGGGCTTCAAACAGATCTGGTTAAGCACTTTCAAATCTATTTAGGGCTCCCTTTCACCCTTTTGAGGCATGCCATTAGCCCTGACCCCGAAGGGGGGGGGGGTGCGGTTGGACATTTGTTGGGAAANGGGCTTAAAAATAGATCTGGTTAAGCACTTTCAAATCTGATTTAGGGTTCCCTTTCACCCTTTTGAGGCATGCCACTAGCCCTAACCCCCCAGGTACACCTTATATGGTAAGTTGGCATTGTTTGGGTTGGTTTTGATCCATAAAGTGCTATTGACTGCTGCAATTTTATGACAACAGTAATATAATGAAGTTATCTATCTTGTAATTCATGATAAAGTATTATAACTCATACCCTCTTGAGGTGTCATATTTATGCTTCATTGTTTTGGCTCCATAAGGAATTGGTCTTAGTTGAGAGGTTGTTTGTGAAGGGCATTTGTGTGTCGTTGGATTGATTGTAGATATCATTTACCAATATTAAGGCCTCTCCCTTGGTCTTAGGAGTTGACCTAAAGTGTTGAGAAGTTGGGCTATGGTGACATTGGGCATGTTACCACCTGAGTAGCACTCAATTGGACTTTTAAGTGAGCCTCCAAAGATGAACAATTACTTGTTCAAATTTTGAGTTCAGAAGTCCATGCAGGCCTTCCTAGGCCCTTTTCTTTAACATTTTCATACCCCATGGGGAATTGTAATAAAATGATTTAGCATGATAAATTTATGTAAAAGGTTTGGATTTCTAGGACTTAGTCATCAATACATTATTCCAGGGTGTTTTTTCCTTGTAAATTATCTATCGTTTTTTAACGATTTATAATTTTCGAGTTTTTTTACTCAAGCTTCCAAAGTTGGAATAATTGTCTTGGTGGTTAGGCCTTGGGAGGTTATTAAAACCTAAGTGTCAATGTATATTACCATGCTAATCATTATTTTGAGTCATTATGAACATGTATTAAGTCCCCCATAGGTTTTTTTTAATTTTCGGAAATTTTTTTTTCTTTCCCGTTTTTACAGGCTTATTTTTAATAAGTTAATTGTAAAATTTCTCTAAGTCATAAAAGTGGGCTGGGAGGTTCTTTTTGCCACGGGGGTGCTCATTTTCTAACCCAGAGCACCTAGTTAACCCCTAAACTCACTTTCCTAAGTTTTTGAGTAATTATTTATCTCCAAAGTTAATTATTACTCGAAAAACCCCAAAAATACCAAAAAATTGGAAAAATTGAGAAATTTGGCAACTCACAAAAAGTTGGAAACATGATGGAAATTGATTTTGAGTTGGAAAAGGTAAATAGAATTATTCCTAAAGAGTTACAAGTGACCAAAAGGAAAGAAATTGTTGCTAAATATCAAATTGGATTTTTTCCCTAGGAAGTGGGGCACATTTCCCAAGAGAGGGGCGCTTTTCCCAAGAAAGAAAGATTTGGTTTGGGGTTAAGCTTTTGGCATTTTGGTAATTTCCTTCTTTATGCCCCAAAGAATGGGGATCCAACTCACATCCAACTCACGCAACTTATCAAGCTCATCCTTTAGCAAGTGTGGCCCCCCCGCTCTTGGCCTGGCTTCATTTATTTAAGAAAGCAAGTTCGCTTCATTTTGAATGAGAAGTGTGGAACCTCTGCTCTTATTGCTCTGTAATTACGAAGTATTTTATGAATGAATAAAGGCTTTGGAGGCAAGAATAGTGTGACTCTCTTCGTGTGTGTGGATGCTTATTGTTGAATTTGGGAGGTAATCTGTGTCTTTTCATTACTTGTCTTGTTGATTAACTATTGACCTTTGAATGAGAAATATCTCTCAGTAGGGTAAGAGAAGTAGATTTGTTTATCTATCATCTTACTATTAGTTGCATAAGATACCTTATAGATACATGTTATTTTAGTTTAAATTCATGTTTTCTGAGCTTCTTTTGTTGTTAACACCGATTCGATTAATTCTTTTTTGTGCAAGTGCATGTAAAAGATTGCAGGTTGCTTAGTTTGAAGAGGAAGGTGTTCTAGTTTGATTCTCCTCTCTTTTCAAGCACATCAAGAAGAACATAATCCCTCGAGTCCCACTTGGAAGACTTCATATCCCAAGTTCAAGGGCTTGATATTCTTCTCTTCCTATGTGTGCATTCGAACCGACCGAGTTGTCTAGGAAAAAAACTGCTTTGTTTAATTACTCAATAGATTTGGCAATACTAAATGGTAATGTTAAATTCTTAAAAGTAAAAGTGGCATTTTCCTTATCTTTCGTTTTCTATCCTTTTATTTAAATTTTTAACATTACCCTTAATTGTTTCAGGATGTTTGAGAGTGGTTCCAACCTCATCTGACTTCATCTGCAAAATGTTAAATTTAAGATCTCGTTCAAAATTCAACAGACTTAATAGTTTTCAAGATTTCAGGATTGCAAAGTTTCCACCAAATTCTATCATGTATGAGTTTATGGGATTGACATTTAATCAAGCACATCAACCCCTCTATAAACCTTGATGATGGTGGTGTTGATTATTGAACTCCTTTGTCTTTACCTTAATAAAAATGTTCTCTTCACTCAAGCAAAATCACTTATTAAGCATGGGAATCCTTTTCTACCTTATTTTAGTGATTGGATTAGGAAGTGTAATCAAAATTGTAGGGTGTTGAGTCACTGACTAATGTCCTTGAAGGATCAACTTTGATATATATCCCTATTTCCAAAATTTTGGGGGGTCCCGTTTCAAATGTGCCCCCATTTCAGAAAATTGTCCTTGTTTCCTCGTTTTGTGCAACTTAGAATCTAACCCTAAAGCTATAAGATGAACCCTAACCTCGTGCTTCTAGTTGTTCATCTACTACTACTACTACTACTACTACAGTTGTAGACGACCTTAAGGAATTCGAGCTTGAGTCAGATGATGGTGCTATTGCCTATGCCATTGCTAGTCTTGATTTTTAGTTCTACTTCTAGTTCTAGCAGTGGTGTTGAGTCTGATGATTGATCATGTTGATCAATGACATGTATGATGTGTGATGTAGTGGTATCGTAGCATGTTGTTTTTTGGACTATGCAGGCCATTTAGCCTCATTTATTATTTTGTTCTAGAATCCAGATATGTATTGCACAGTACACTTCGTGCTATTTTGATATATTCACTGTTATATGGTATATACATGAGCAAACTTTGGATATTTTGTCTCTAATTCTTTGGAATCATGTATTATAATCTTTAAAATGTTGTTTTTATTTAAAATTTAAATATTTTATGTATTTTTGAGTAAACCGAGTCATTAAATTCAAATCGGCCGAGTCATTGCCGATTCATTACCGATTTCGAGTCCGAGTTCGAGTTGACTCTCGTCCGATTGCGAGTCCGAGTCCGAGTTGACTCTCGACCGATTTTGAGTCTGAGTTTGAGTTTTAAAATATTGGTATGGGTGCAGGTATTGTATTGACTTCTCCTTATGCTAATAGTCATTGCTTCTCTTTCCGCCTAGAATTTGAAGGTACTAATAATGTGCCTGGATATGAAGCTCTCTTACATGGACTTGAGTTAGCTAAAGATTATGGTATTAAGTTTTTAAAGATTATTGGTGACTCTGATCTAATTGTGATGCAAGTCAAATGAAAGATTGCATGTAAAAATTAAAGATTGAAAAAGTACAGGGATGCAGCGTGATTGGCCATGAAAAATTTCAACGTCTTATCTTTACAAGTTATTCCCAAAACTTAGAATCAGCTAGCCGATGCCTTAGCAATCTATGCTTCCGTTATTTTCTCTTTCAACGTCGTCCAGGAGAGCCCACGCGTGTGGAGGAGAGAGAGAGGGCACAATTCCCCATAAAGAAGGCTGAAGATCAACTCTGGATCTGATTTGATCATGTCCTTTAGTCTAGGATTTGTCAGATCTAGTCAATCTGGTTCAGATCTGACTGATTTCAATCAAATCGGCTGAGAATCCACTGATCTATGATTCTGGATTTGCTCCATTATTCATCAATTTATTAATTAAAATAATCAATAATTGATTTTTGGGGCTTTCTGACCTGAGTGATGGAAAATCACTCAAAACTAGGAAAAAGTGGGCCCATGGGTTTACATGGTGCTCTTAGCTTGAAAATGAACACCTACATGACTGAAACTGATTATTTGGCCCACTTTTATTACAAAATCAAATTTTCCAATTAAACTATTAAAAAATAGCCTAAGTTTTGGAAAAATTAAATTTTAATAAAAAACACTGAAAAAACTAAAAATTTGAAAAATTGAAAAAAACCTAGGGGGACTTAGACATGTTCATATGACTCGACCATGATGTCTAGCATGCTTATACATTGACACATAGATTCGAATAACCTCAATAGGCCTAAATGCCAAGCCGACCACCCCAACTTTGGAGGTATGGAGTGAAAAACTCAGAAATTATCAATCGTTTATTCAACAACCAATAATAACCAAGGGAAAAAACACCCTGGGCTGATTGGATTGACAAATAAAGTCTAAGAGACCGAGTCTTTTAGAGACACTATCATGCTAGAACATTTATTACAATGCCCCCATGGGGTATGAACATGTGATATAGTACAACAAGCACTTCCTAGAAGTACTTCCAAAGGTCTTCTGAAGTCCGAACAAGTTATCCTTGTCCGGTTCACCAGGCTCACTTGATAAAAAACCACTAAGTAAAACTTAGGTGGTAACAGTAAGTATACTTTACAGCGGATACAGTAAACAATCATCACACAGTTTGCAGTATTTTGGTCAACAGACCCTGGAAAAACCCCCTAAGATGAAAATCATTCCATGAGAGTATTTATTGAGCTTCTAAGGTATGAGTTTACAACAGAAAATTTCAGCAAAAGTACTTATCTCACAGGAATGATGTCAACCTCTCATCAAACTCAGTGTATTAATGACTGTACGGCCTGCTCATTTTATGCAGCATTAAATGCTGTAGTCACAGCCTCAAATTCTGTGCCTCTGCTCCTGTCAAACAGTATGGCCCTGCTGCAATAACAGCTACAGCAGTTCACCTTGATAACTGTGCCATATACTCTGCTCAACAGTGTGGTTGTATGACCCTGTGTACCAGCATTTATTTCCTCGATTACTGTGCAGCAAAACCCCTCTCGATTTCTGTGCCTTCTTCCTCGAAATCTGTGCATACACTAGCAGCTGTACAATCAATCTCATTAGATGGTGAAAGTAAAGTCTAATTAAATGCTGAAGGTTACCTTGGGAATTGTGCCACCAACTTCTCTTGGTAAGTGTGCCCTCCTGCTGTGTAAATCTGGGAATGCGTGCCCCTCTTTGCTGTCTCTTTCTCTTCTACCTTAACTCAGCTCAAACCTCTTTCTCTCTTGGAGCTCGTGCCTCTCTACTTCGTCACTTTGGAATGTTTCAAAGAACAAGTCTCAAGCTTCTTTTATTTACATTTTAGGGTAACTCCTCATGTCTTTTCAACTTCTAGGGCCCAGATTAAGTCTAGGCCACAAGATCAAGGTCTGTGTTTTATTATCAAGTTCACTTAAATTACTTGAGTGAAACTATATAAAAACACTTTTCTTTTCGAAAAGTCACTTCCACCCTAAAATATTAAAAAGTACACTTTATATCATAAAGTCACTTTATAAAGTACATCTCGCTTAAAAAATATGAAGTCACATCATAAAGTACTTTATAAACACTTTTTATAGAGTCACTTTATGTCATTAATGATACCCCCTTGTCCTTGGACCTCTGCACCTAGGCACCTGATGCAGGAGTACCTCCAAGCTACCAAAACTAACATAAACAAGTAATAAATTAAGGATGTGAGTCATTATGAATGCATATAAGTAATATCTCATGCGATAACATACTATCGTGCAAGAAAAAATGCTAAGTAAAGATGGAGGTTAGAGATATCACAACACTAGGGGATGATGCTCTATCTCTAAATAGGCATATCAAGGGCCATGGACCAAGTGGTGCTGCTGGAAGAATCTCTGACCAATGATCTATGGTGCAACCACAGATCTCATCTAGGAAAGGCTGATCAACATTCACTCCTTGCTGAAAGAGGGGTAACATCTTCTTCATTGAGACACTTTTTTTTGGAGAAATACCTCTTATGTTACACAAAATAGAGCATAAAATTACAGGCACTGCAATAAGTTCAGAATATGCAGTAATTGATACATTCTTCGCATCATGAATAAGAAAATAATACTTGGTTTTGGCTTCAACAATTACCTCGTTGAAAGCCAATCTCTGAAAAACATGGACAGAACTTACAACACTTCCAAAATCATACTTATAGTGCAATTTCTTGAGAGAGAAAAGGACAAAAGCTCAGATGCAGTGCCAGAGGCAAATATAATGACTTGGAAGGAGAGATTTGCAGTCACCAAGTGATGCTGCTTGCCAGTGCATATTTCCTGAAAAATTTCTACTGCAAAATTTGCTAACATTGTCTGGAAAAAGTACTCCCAAAAGAGGTGATCAGTGGTCTGCTTATCCAGAATGAGTACATTTATTATCCAGGAACCCACTTTTAGCAAGCCTTGATTTTGTGGGCAACCCTTGATACATTTACAGCCAAGAAATTAGTCTGAGTTTGTCAGAAAGCCTATAAGACCAAACATTGCGATCCTTGCTATTCATTGAGATTCGCTATCCAAAGACCTCCATTTTGCAATTAAAATAAAGGCTAGAGAAATCTTCTTATGCAAGAGTGAATATAGATTTTTACTGTTATACTAAAAATGTAGTTAGCATATGTCCAGTGCCATCATTCCAAATAGGCTCCTGAAGAGTGCCGTTAATTTTTGGCAATTCTTCTTCATCAGTAAGTGCTTGCAACTCCCAGATGATCACTTTATCGAAGGACAATAATCCTTTGGAGTGAACAAGTGTCCTGCACTCTGTCCTTTCCCCTTGATTAAATTCCCAAAGATCCTGCCACAGGAAGGTACTCTTTTGCTTAGCTTTCTAACCTGAAATCTAGGGAATCTACAATATGAAACCTGGACTTACCAAGTCCAAATAGGATGGAAAGGAAGATCCTAGCTTCTTCTTCCTCCAGTAATATCCAAGGAGGCACCTAGTCATCATCTTCGAGGCTTCTCAAAAGCATTTGAAAACAAAAGCCCCTTGTTTTCTGAAGAACTGAGGAGAACTGACCATATCATTGAGCTTACTATCAATGGAGATCCTTGTATTTTTATTGTTGAAGCTTCACTTGAACCTTCTCTAAGAAGCCATGGCCACATGGCCGAGGGTGAGACACTTACTATATTTATAATTACAGATAGATGCAAATTACATCAGTTACATCATACACAATATCAATTATAAGTATCTATCTTCTCCTTATGAATCCTCATCTGCTTCTACCTTTCCATCTTTTTCTTTTGTTGTATATAAAACTTGTAATCCTTTTGGCAACTCACAACCTAACCTTGCGACATCTCCCATTGTTGCAACATTCTTTAGTCCACAACCTATCATTGCAGTATAGTCCGAGGGCCACAACCTGATGTGGAGTTACAGTCTAAGGGTCTGCAACCTATCCTTGTAGTGCACCCTTTTCTTTGCAATCTGTTAGATTGTAATCTAATGTAGTGATAAATTTATGTGGAAAACCTAGCCTTGTAGTTCCCTTAACTTCCTCTACACTGCAACTTTGCTAACCTACAGCTTCATGAAACCCACAACCTCATTAAACCTGCAACCTATTCTTGAGTACATTTTACCTGCGATAATAATACACCCCAAACTTCTCAGCAACAAATGATTCTTTAAGAACATTCTTGGCTAGATGTTCAGTGACTTCTATGTTACATATGATTGCTAATTTCATTTTCATTTTTTCCAATACTACGAAGATAGACATGTATACGAGACCCCAAATAGTTAGGCTTTATTGAGTATACCTAAAAAAGTAAACCTCTTTTTTGGCTCTGACTGTAATATTATAGTTTAAACAACTCTCTCTTCTCTTCTCCTCTTTTATTGTTTGACGAGTTTACTTAGCCTAGTATATTATACTAAGGATATGCATCAGGAACTATCTCATTGTTCTTACAAGGTAAGTTCATCTTTTATCCCATTGATCATCTTTGGTTGTCTCAAGACAATAAGAAAAATTTCAGTTTCAATTGTAAGCATGCTAATAATTAGCAAAGATTTCCTTCTTTTCATTATGTCCTCTACCATGATGATACATACTTACTTAGGGAAGTTTATGGAGTTAAAAGTTTGCCTTTTCTTGCATGACAGATTACATACTTATGGGTTAAGTGAACTGAAGGTATCTGGGGATGGCAATTGTCAGGTTTGTAGGCTTACTCATGGTGATTTCCTTATAGTTATACTATCCAAGGAATTAGATAAAATTCATGAACAAGAATCATGTACCTTGGTTTTTACATGTAATTGACCTTAAGAGCCAACAATTTCTTGAGAAGTATTTTTAATTTTTTTAGCATATTTCAATTCTTACTAATGCTAGTGAACTACCTTGTTAAACAGTTTCGTGCCTTGTCAGATCAGCTATACAATTCTCCAGAGTATCATAAGCATGTTCGGAAGGAGTTAGTTAAGCAGGTACCACACGGGACTACACAAGGATTGTTCTTGGTTGATAAGTTGGAATTTTAAAAACATTGAAGGACTTTAGTTGAAGCATATTATCTAATGGTTATTTTGTATGTAATGTGTTTACATGCATTTAATCGTTTGGAAAGAATTGCCAGGAATGCTTTATAAATTTAATGCTTCTATCTTGGTCTGTTTTGCCATAATATATATTTCCATCAAATGTACATTGTATACCATTATAAAATTTACAAAAAAAATCCAGATAATAGAACATAAGCAGACACTGAAAAGAACAATCTGAATTGTATTGACTAAAACATTGATGCATTATGTACATATTCTTACATTCTCTCTCACTCCCACACTAGAAAAACATTTGAATATTGGTCCTCATAAACATACAGGAGAAACCTAATTACTGTATAACCACCAAGGCACCTAATCACAAAGTATGATCTCCTTTGGCCTTTCTTAATGTCTTTATCGAGGAAACATTGGCATTATACTCTTCCCATGACTTCATTGTTGCTAGATAGCCACTTCACTGAAATTAGATGTTTTGCAGATTTTCTGACATTTGTGGTCCAGTCTTTTGGTGAATAATGACAAATTTCAACATCATGAGAGGTGAACGATTCTAGATGATTTATGATGAATCGCATAAGGGTAGGCCACCTATGATGAATCACATAAACTGGTTCATAGCTGTTGATTTTTCCTAAGCAGCATTGAGAGCCATTCTCTTGGAGAATGGAGGCACCTGGTCAGTTACCAAGAACTTGAACCAGTCTAGTACTAGGGGACTCAACCTAGAGTGGAGTGGCCATTATTTGAATGGAGGCACCTGGTCAGTTACCAGGAATATTCAACTAGTCTAGGATCGGGGAACTCGACCTAGGGCTGAGGGGCCATTCTTTGAATGGAGGCACCTGGTTAGTTGCCAGGAACTTGAACCAGTCTATTATTGGGGGACTCAGCCTAGAGCTGAGTGGAAATTCTTTGAATGCAGGCACGTGGTCAATTACTAGGACTTTGAACCAGTCTAGGACTGGGAGACTCGGCCTAGGGATGAGGGCCATTCTCTGGGAGAATGGAGGCACTTGGTCAGTTACTAAGTATTTGACATTGAGTCAATTGATGCAGCCTAGGGCTGAGGCACCTGGTCAGTTACGAGGTTATCACTATAAGCCCTAGACCGGGTCTGAGCATGTGATGCATTCCTATCCTTGATCTATGGGCTATGTAACCTTCTCCAGTGATTAACTACCCTTGGTCAAGACACCTAGTACCCGATCTTGGTGGCACAAGGAGTTCAAGTTAAAAGCATTAGTAATTCTCCCTATTTATGATGATGTACCTTGAGTGGGCATGAAAGACCATGAAGACCACTTGCCTTGACCACAGAACACTTCAAGGACCTTCTTTCCCTAAGCCTTGGTCCATAAGGAAGATCAAGAGGCTAAAATAAAAATACAAGAAGACCTATTGCCCCACAAGAAGTCAAAGTAAAATTACAAGAAGGCCTATGGTACCACAAAAGAATAAAGTCAAAAAGTCAAAATGGAAAAAGAATGAAACCCTATTTGTTAGATTTTCTTGAGATTATAGTAGTATATCTTAATTGCATTCATCAATAGGATCACTAGAAGATGGGCAAAGAACATAACAATAACACAAGTATTTTTCACCTGAAAAACCCAAATGGGAGAAAACCCAACAACCTTCATCTAGAGATAATAATCATGAGATCAAAGTACAATGAAGAAAGAGAAAATATGGAAATGATTTCCAAAGATAGAAACCCTGAAAACAATCTTCTTTTGTAGTATATGAGAACTTCTCTCTCCCAGAAAACTGCGAACTTCTCTTGTGTTGCTGTGTGAAATAATGAGGGACGCCTCCTATTTATACATATTTTTCACTAATATTTTAACTGGGGTCGACTTCTCTTGGGGGAGCAACAAAATTTATATTTTATAATTTATATTTTGTCTTTTCTTTTGCTTGTTTCTTTCCCCAAGGTCTACATTGTTCTTATAGAGTTTGTATGATTGATTATAATAAGTTCATCTCCCGTAGGAGGTACAATACAAGAACAATAAGAATAGATTTTGCAGTTGCACAAAATCCAACACTCCCTCTCAACAAGGAAGGTATTCTTCGGTCTTCATCAACATCACGATCATCTGGGTTTCATCTGTACATCTATACTGTCTCTGTCATCTCTAAACGTACTGAAGGTTGTCTTTATGAATTTGTTCTATCCGGATGTCTGAGAGAAAATATCTTGCTACCTATCAATCTCTATTGCCAATGGAATACTTCCATGCCTGGCTAGAGATCCTGGACGAGAAAATGTGCATGACCATCTACTACTTGTTCGTCTCATCTGCCGATGGGGTACTCCCATACCTAGCTGAGAACCTGAGCGAGTAAATGTGCATGACCATCTACTGCCTGTTCGTCTCATCTGTCGATGGGTTACTCCCATACCTGGTTGAGAACCTAAACGAGTAGAGGTGTCTGTGCAATCACACGGCCATTTGCTACCTGTCCGACTCATCTGTTGATGGGATTTTTCCCATACTTGGCTGAGCACCTGGATGAGTAGAGGCACCTGTGTGAACCCCACCATCTACTACCTGCCCATCTCATCGCTGATGGAATTTCTCCCATACCTAGCTGAGAACCTGGACAAGCAGAGATACTTGGGCAAAAGTATGGTAAATGTCTCTTAGTCATCTCTCCCTCTCAAGGAGGGATGTGTTCTCTTCTACTCCAAGTCTTTCGCGAAAGTATTCAAATTTCACCCTGGGAAGAGGCTTGGTGAGAACATCTGCAGTCTGGTCATTTGTCGGAATATACTGTAGTTTGACTGCACCTTTCTGCATCATATCACGTATGAAGTGATACCGAATTTCTATGTGCGTCGACTTGTCATGAAAAATAGGGTTCACCGACATTTGCACACAACTCTGGTTATCACAATGAATCACGGCTGGCTCTGGAATCTGGCCAAACAATTCTGCAAGAAGTTTACGAAGCCAAACTGCTTCTCGGGTTGCTGAACTAGTAGTCATATACTCGGCCTCTGCAGTACTTAGAGCTACTGAGTTCTGCTTCCTACTGCACCAAGAAATTACTACAGAACCCAGACTAAAACAACATCCTGAAGTACTCTTCCTATTAGTAGTGCATCCAACCCAATCTGAGTCTGTAAACCCTTGCAATTTCAAGTCATATGCTGAATCATATCGTAGACCATATCTCGTAGAGCCACGTAAGTATCTGAGCACATGTTTTGCAACAATCCAGTGAATCTTCCTCGGTTCGCACATGAACTGACTGAGGGCATTCACATCAAAACAAATATCTGGTCTGGTGTTTGTTAGATACATCAAGGACCCAATCAGATGGCGATACATGGGGGGATCGATCAAATTTGAATTTGAAGCAGAATCATTCAGCCTCTTCAAATTTGCATCCATCGGAGTGGCTATGGATTTGCAGTCCAACATTCCGAATCTCTTCAGTATATCTATGGTGTATTTTCCTTGACTTAAGAAAATCTCCTTCTGCCTCTGCCATACTTCTAATCCCAAGAAGTAATGCATTAATCCAAGATCCTTCATTTCGAACTCAGAGGCGAGTTTCTTCTTACACCATATGATAAGTTTCTCATTTCCGTTGAGAAACAAGTCATCAACATATAGTACCAAAATCAGTGGCTCACCATTCACAACCTTGTAGTAAAGGTTGGGGTCTGCATCACTCTTGGTGAATCCCAGACTCACCAGGAATCTGTCTGTTCATCCATACCAAGCACAAGGTGCTTGCTTGAGTCCATATAAAGCCTTTTTCAGCTTGCAGACATGAGACTCCTTTCCATGGACAACAAACCCTTCTGGTTGTTCAATACATACTTCTTCCCCAATAATACCATTGAGAAAGACTTTCTTGACATCCATCTGATGCAACTTCCATCCCATAGCTGAAACAATAGCAATGATTGATCTGATGGAAGTGTATCGAGCCACAGGAGCAAATGTCTCATCATAATCGACTCCCTCTTTCTGAGAGAACCCTTTGGCAACAAACCTAGCCTTGTATTTTTCAATACTACCATCTGCTCCATGTTTGATTTTGTATAGCCATCTGGAAATTACAACTGACTTCCCCTCAGGTCTCGGTACAATCTCCCACACTTCATTCTTCATGATGGATTGATATTCTTCCACCATGGCATCCTCCCAAACTTGGTGTCTGGATGCTTCTTCATAAGTGGTGGGTTCTGAGTCAATGATGTGACTCATAATGCAACATAACTGGAGAACCTCTGAAATATTTTGCTTTCTTAGGAAGTACCATGTGGGGCTTCATGTCCCTCAGCATCTTGTAAAGTCTGTTGTGCCCATCTAGGTCTTTTTCGGCTTATTGCCATATCTTCGGGAATATCAATTGTCGCGACTGGATCAATGGGATCGATGGGTTCATCTTCCTTTGCTAATTCATTCTGAATTGGAGGGGGAGATGATCTCATCTCCATTTCCTCATCATCGATCTCCTTGTTTGATCCTTTGCCTTTCTTGACAGCCATTTCTTCTTCAAAGGTCACATCCTTGCTAACTTCAATCTGTGTGGATGCTGGGATATAGATTTTGTAGGCCTTTGAAGATTCATTGTATCCCATGAAAGTTCCCTTCTTTCCTGAAGGTTCTAACTTCGTCCTTTTCTCCTTGGGCACATGTATGTAGACTGGACAACCAAAGATTCGGAGGTGACCCACATCTGGTCTTAAGGAAGTAGATCCAAGTCTTTCGTGAGTAGTCATCAATGAAGGTCACATAATAATGATATCCTCCCAATGAGGCAACTGTCATTGGGCCACACAAGTCAGAGTGCATTAGATCCATGATTTCTTTGGATATGCTCTCACCATCTGGGAAGGATTTCTTGGCATTCTTGCCAAGTGCACATCCTCTACATGTTCCATCATGGTCTACTTGTAGCACTGGTATACCTGAAACTATGTTCTTTACTACTGGGAGAGCTCTATAATTCAAATGAGCTAGTCTTCTATGCCATAGCTCACCCATACTTGTAGATTCATGGACTAGGGCTTGGACTGGTAGAGTATTCAGTTGATACAAGCTCTCCTTTCTCATACCAATTACTTTGGTGGTATCCATGCTTGAGTTCTTCTGCTAAGCAAGTACTTTTCCATCTAAAAATGCTACCTTATATCCTTTGTCTTCTAAGGCTGAGATGGATACAAGATTTCTTTTCATGCTAGGTACGCAGAGCACATCACTTAAGTGTAGAGTATCATTAGACTCTAGCTGAAGGGAGGTAGCCCCAGATCCCTTCACAGTATAGTTGGCATCATCTCCAAGTACAACTCGAAGATGAGAATCCTTCTCAACTATTTCTGAGAGATTTTCTTTATATCCCATCATATCTCTAGATGCACCACTATCTATGAGCCAAGTATCACTAGTGGTAGGAATAGTACTTGATAGAGTTGATATGAAGAAGAATTCTATACGATCTTCAACCTTCATGCTAATCTTCTTGACTATAGATCTGGATCTGAAACCCTAGCAGAGACTAAGTCAAAACTGAAGGTTGAAGTTTTTGAAAACTGATTCCACAGATAAATGCGCCCTATAGAGGCGAGTTGAGAAGAGGTAGAGTCGAGCCAAAACTGTGGAGGGAGTGGGTAAACAACTAAAACCCTAATTTATGTTGCAGCTGTAGAATTAGGTCAAAAATTGAAAATTCTCAGAATTGAATTTTGTCTTCAACAAAAGATGCACCTGCCTTAGAGCAAAATTCCCAAGGCTCTTTTTCTGCCAAAAGGTTGAGTGAAGACCTTGAAAGATGAAACCCTAGTTTCGACAGGTTTCCAACAGAGTTCCGACAATGGCTTCTTTTAGCATTGCTCTGATACCATGTTAGATTTTATTAAGATTATAGCAGTATATTTTAATTGCATTCATCAATAGGATCACTAGAAGATAGACAAAGCGCAGAACAATAACACAAGTACTTTTCACTTGGGAAACAATGGGAGAAAACCTAGCAACCTTCATCTAGAGATAATAATTATGAGATAAAAGTACAATGAAGAAAGAGAAAATATGGAAATGCTTTCCAAAGATAGAGACCCTGAAAACAGTCTTCTTCTGCAGTATATGCGAACTTATCTCTCCCAGAAAATACGAACTTCTCTTGTGCTGCTATGTGAAATAATGAGGAGGGGCGCCTCCTATTTATACATATTTTCCACTAATATTTTAACTAGGGCCGACTTCTCTTGGGGGAGCAACATAATTTATATTTTGTCTTTTCTTTTGCTTACTTTTCTCCCTAAGGTCTGCATTGTTCTTCTAGGGTTTGTATGATTGATTATAATAAGTTCATCTCTCATAGGAGGTACAATACAAGAACAATAAGAATAGCTTCTGAAGTTGCACAAACTCCAACACTATTGTCATTTCCTAATTATGTGGACCATTTCAAATGTTTGGAGGATTATAAATAAAGTTCACTTGAAAAACATTTCAATACATCTCCAACACAACACTTCTTTATGTGATTGCTCGAACTCGACCTAAGTCACCTGGTTCGAGTTCGTGTTCGAATTCGACAATGATGAAATTTGGAAAAAAATCGCTTGGAAAAAATAGTGGATAAAATTCGCCATTAAATTTGATACACATATTATATATATATAATATCTTTTATAATACTTACAAGTATATTAATTATTTAATATAAAGCGTTTCTTGACTAATATTATATTTTTATTAACAAATATAAATTTATTGTTAAAATATTTAAGTATAATATCTTTTATAATGCTAAGTTTATAATAATTATTTAATATAAAAAGCTTAATGACAAAGCTTATATTTATATGTTTATCAATTTTTAAAAATCTAATAACTAAAATAAATATATATGGAAAACAATCATCATCATAATATTATAAAGAATTCAAGCCATTTGAAAATAAGAAAACAATGAAAACACAATTTAAGAATTTATATATTTATATATTTGGCATTCGACACGACTACAACTACTATAGCAGAATCGTGAAATTTTAGTTGAGACTCGGCCCTTGTGCGACTTTCTGCTGGAGTTGAAAGTAAACGTTGCCTTAAGTTTTAGCGACAACACCCTCGGCCCTTTGCAACTCACTGAAAAACGACAGCCTCCACAGTTCTGAGTTCATTCTTCACTCGCGGATCATGGATCACGATAAGAAACAACAACTTTACTCGGCCGCTTCAATCCTGGAATAGATGGATTCACTCACAAAAAAACACGTTGCGGAGGTAGTTTTGGTTGGGACCAGGGTTTAACCGAGTGATTAAAATCGTCGATTTTAATAGATTTAGTTAGCTTCCCTACAAAATCCGGCGATTTTCGATTTCCAAGGCAAAAAATCGCTGAATGCGGTGACTTAGAATTCGACTAAGGAAAAATCGTTGAACGTATCTGAGGAATTTGTGGCTAAGTCTTTTGTCTTTTTTTTGTCTTGTTCTTCTCCTAGCATGGCGGCCTAGCCAACTAGGATTCCTACACAGCCTGCAGACAACATTGTAGCAATTGGCTGCTACCCTCGCTGGTGGCTAAAGGTTGTCATAACAGCTCACAGAGGGAAGCAACAAACCCTAGGGCTGCTACAACAACACACGGAGGGCACTTGCAGACCTTAGGGAAGCCACTACAGGGTGCTCCTGTTCATGGGCAGCTCGATCCTCCATTCGAGCAGTAGAAAAGAAGCACGGGCAACCTTCTAACAGATCACCGAAGTCACGGGCAGCAGGAAAGAGAGGTTGCCAGGAGATTCGGGTAGCCCACAAGGTTTGGGCAGCACACAGGAGACCTCGGGCAACCCTAAATTGTTCACGGGTAGCAACAGGAAGGTTCGAGCAGCCCACAGGAATATTCGAGCAGCCCTAATTTGGTCCGGGTAGCACACAGGAAAGTTTGGGCAGCCCACAAGAAGATTCGGGCAGCCCTAATTTGGTTCGGGCAGCAGCAGGCAGGTTCTGGGAAGCTCGAGCAGCAGGGAAGAAGGCTCAGGCAACAGAGAAGAAAGCTTAGGCAGTAGGAAAAGAAACTCGGGCAGCAGAGAGAAAATTTGGGCAGCAGACCCTAGTCTACATTTTCGGGCAGTTGGTCTTCTTCCTCCATGTTGCAAGTTTTGGTCAATGTCTGTTAGGATTTGAAATTGTTGTTCAAGCCTGCTAGGGTTTGACAAATTAGTGAAAAACATTCATCTTAGAATTCTGAGATTTTTCTTATTGCTGCTACAAACTCAGTCATCTCATTTTAGGGATGAATTACTAATGCTTTTGGGGTTTTTGTCCTTTAAAGGTTTCCCCATGAAAACATCTGGTGTTCATTTGTGTTGATCTACTGCACTTGTCTTATTGTTATCTATCTTACAGTCTGCAAAATTAAAGAATATATGCACATGCTTAAATTCAACAATAGAATCAAGTTAACTCATATGATTAGGAGTTCCTCTCTTGAATAGGCAGTTTCCTAGGTTTCTTGTTGAGCTTGTTCTGCGTATTAATATGAATATAGTGAAGAGTCTGATATGCTAGCTATTGTTTAACATTGAACTTCTTACTATTAGTTGCTTTGTATTGTGGAATTCTTCTAATATGGCCGTCCTTGTGTTTACAAACTTTCCTCTTTTTTATTGATGCGTACATGACTAGTGATTTCATAATTCTCCAATTTATATTCATTATGAAATAATGAATATGTACCTCCCACTTGTTCCCACCTACAGACCACCTTCTACCACTGTATATGATATTTATCTTATATACAAGTCTTTTTTTCAGTGCCAAGTGTTAAATATGATGCAACTGCGAGACCCATTCTTAGGGAGGATGGCACCCTAATCAGTTAACTAGGGGTCTTGGTTAGTTAACCAGGCAGAGTAAGTCTTTAGAAGGTACCCTAGGGCCCCCAACAGTCTCTCGAGGTTCTTGGTTTGGGATTGAGCAAGTTGATGCCATGGAAAAGTCCCTAACATGTGGCTAGGGCCCCTATATGCCTCTAGGGTATCCTGGTTTGGGACCATGCAGATTCTTGGTCTGGGACCAAGTAGATCCTGCAGGTTGAGGCAGAGACTTCCTACTCTGGGACCAGGCAGATTCCTGGTCTGGGACCAAGCAGTTCTTGCAGGTACATACCTGGTCAGTCAACTAGGTGGATCTTGGTTAGTTGATCAAGATGATGATGTGTGACATCCTCTTCTCTTAAACGGTTATTGCTAGGTTGTTTCTCAAGGGACTGACCACCCCTCGATGATGTAACTAGCACTTAATCCTTAGGAGCAATATGGAGGATCAAAGGATCACATCATCTAGTTTGGATCTTCCTTATATAGTGATGATAAAAATATATGGAACACACATGGACAATAAACCTCGAGAGAGAAGATATTAAAGTCCTTGGTCTTGTTGGTCCTGTGGGTAATAAGGGTTGTTTCCCCACCTTGATGGTACACCTTGGTCTTGTGGGTAAAAGGGTTGTTTCCCCACCTTGATGGCACATCTTGGTCTTGTGGGTGAAAGGGTTGTCTTCCCACCTTGATGTGACCCCTCTTGTTGACTTGTGATCTTATGTCTCCCTATTGGTCCTAGCGCCTCTTGGTTGTGGTACCTTGACTCTCTAGCTATGATAAATCATAGAGCCTATTAAATCATTAGGGCCCTCATTTAGTGTTAGTATTGTTTTTGATGGATGGATGGATGTAGCACGTCACCCACTCATCAATTTTATGGTGGCTTCCTAGAACGGACCTATCTTCTTGAAAGTGGTGGATGCTCTTGAACAATACAAGGATGCACAGTATATGGGTGAGTTGTTCATTAAAGTTATTGAAGATGTAGGGGTTGATTCTTGTGTACAAATTATCACATATAATGGCCCTGTTTGCAAGGTTGTTGGCATGCTTGTGGAAGCTAAATATCCATAGATATTTTGGACACCTTGCATTGTTCATTCTTTAAACTTGGCACTTAAATCTATTGCTTCAGATATGGCATGGATGGGAAGTCTTATTGAGGATGCATGCCATATCCACAATTTTGTACAAAGCCATACCAATGCCCTCACAATCTATAAAGAGTACACACTTCTATCATTGTTGAAGATTGCAAATACTCGGTTTACCTCCTCATTCGTCATGCTTAAGAGGTTGAGGGAGGTCAAGCTTTCTCTTGGGACCATGGTTATTTCAAAGTTTTGGTGTTTTTATAGAAAGACAGATCAAGCTTCTTCAAAAAAGGTCGAGGATAAAATGTTAGATGATGATTCGTGGGAGGGGGATAAAATGTTAAGATCATGGACCCTATCATTTCTTTGTTGCGGTTTGTAGACATAGACCAACCTATCTTAGGAGATGTTTATGAGGGGTGGTTTACCATGTTTAAGTCCATGAAGACCATTATTTTGCAGAATGAGTGTCTTGAGTATGGAACATTGACAAAGATCTTATTCACCGCCATACATGATACTCTTATCACCAGGTGGGATAAGAATTGCACACCCTTGCATTGCTTGGCTCACTCTATGAATCCAAAGTACTGCAATATTGGTTGGCTCAATGGTGGGCCTTCTCATATATCTCCTCACAAGGATGGAGAGATTTCACACGGGAGGAAAGAAGCATTTAGAAGGATATTTCAGGATAGAGAATACTTTGATGAGGTGTAGGAGGGCTTTGTAGAGTTTTCCCCTAGCACTGGGAGATTTGGAGGCTATGATGTGATTATAGATAGCGGGGCTAAGAAGGCCTATGCTTGGTGGGGAACTCATAGGGCAACATGCCCTATTCTACAGGATTTAGCCTTGAGGCTCCTCTCTTAGGTTACTTCATCCTCTTGTTGCGAGAGGAATTGGAGCACACATGGGAATTTGTATAGTTTGAAGAAGGGTAGGCTTGAGTAGTCTAGGCCAGAGAAAATGGTGTATGTGCACTCCAACCTTTGTCTTATTTGCAAGCAAAGGTAGGAGTGGTTGAAGAGAAGACAAAGATGTGGGATGCTTTTCTTAATGATATGGGTTTGGACAACAATGTTAAGTTGGCATTATCCAACTTGGATCTTGATGAACTAGTGCTAGAGCCAGTCAGTTTTGATGATGGTTATCCTCTTGAGGGATCATCCTCCACACCACTAGATACAAATCTTAGATTGGGTATAGAGGAGAAGGAGGAGGAGGATGGAGGAGATAGCAGTGGCAGTGGTTACAATTCTGTTGTGGTTGACATGGAGGACCTGGACTACTGACCAATGACAACTATGAGATTCTTCCATCTATAGTTCTAATATCTACACCTATTTTGTATTTCCCATTGGCATTCCCACCTATTGTATCAATGACTTAGTATTTGCAAATTTTCTCAGAGGTCTCCACTCGCTCTGAGAAGTTAAGATATTCAACACGACCACAATATTCACTCATCCCAGATGAAATTTACTTCTATCAAAATTAGAATAAGTAGCACAAGAACATCCATACAACTCATTAACCACCAACAATCACACATAAAACACATAATTTATCCTGGAAACCCAACTTGAGAAAACCAACTACAGAGGGGCTTTCTTCTTTCTTGAGCCCAGAGCAATATAAAATGTAGAAGAAGTACAATATGAGTTAGATAAAGTTTAAACAACAGATGAACCTGGAGGGTCAAAGCCCTAGATCTGCAGCAGTTGTAGTTATCGCTCTTGGAGAATGCGCCCCCAACAGTTCACCCTCAGCTGAAAAATCTCAACTCAAGCTTTGCCAGTCTTTGGATGCTATACTCTCTGTCTACCCTCTCAAGAGTGCTTTCTTAGCACTTCAGCTCTGTCTCTTCTCTGCTCTGGAAGAAGATCCGAGTCTTCAATCACTGAAAATGTCCCCCAGCAGTACAGTTGCGTCTCTCCTCTTAAGAGACATGTGCTAACTGTTCTGCACTTAGTTTAACTCCGACTGAACCTTGATGGCCTGTCCTTAGTCACTAAAGATGGACCCTCAACTCTCTGGGCCCTCTCAGCCTCCCACTCGCGCTAACAGAATCCTCACGTCACCCACACATGTGACGTACAACTGCCCATGTCACCCTCTGAGATGCTCACACTATTGCTGCTGTTCTCTCTCCAGGCTATGAAGATGCTCAGTGAAATGTCTCTCTCACTGACCCAGTGAATGAACTCCTCAATCTCTGAAGCTCTATCCTCTCACTGCTTTGAGGAATGCGTCCCAACTGTCTCACATGGTTTGCCCTCCTAGGTCAACTGCTACTCACAGCTGCTCTGATCTCCTGATGCTTACAAAAGATAGATGATTTTTGCATGATGATGACCTTTTATAAGTCACTGAGAAATTAGGTCACCAAACCATAATTAGGGTTCCAAAACCCTAATTTCACTTCCAAAACCCTAATTTCACTTTTATGCAGAAATCATACTGCTGCATTAAAAAATGCATGCATAAACTTTTGCATGTAATTGGCAAAAGTGACTTAACTCACTGCATGTCTCCGCTGCTGGACCCATGGCACATGGCAAAGTGCATCTCACACTTTACCATCCTGCCTATGCTGATAAGTGCCTCCATGCTAGGCAATCCACATGGTGGACATCCTGAGTTACCCCAAAACTCAACACTCCCTCTTAACAAGGAATGCCCAACCACAACTAACGCTCAGATCCAACAAGTCCTCTACTGCATGAACTGCTCTGTCTGTCCTAATTGCCACTGCCACCCTTTGACTTGAAGTGCTTTGATCCTCCTCCATCACAAAAGTCTTGAAAGAAGCCTCTCTCTCTCTCTCTCTGACCAAGTCACTGACCGTGGACCCAGACTCCCTCTCAATCTTTGCTGCAACCAACCTTTGAGACTGCTATCAAGCGGATGCATTGACCAATACCTGATATCTACACCTTGAGATGATTTAGCTTGATCCTGAGCTAAATCCATCTCAGTCATCTCATACCAACTTAGTCTTTGGCTGGCACTAGTATGAGCATCTCGCTTATCCCTTTGGCTTGTGGACTGACTATCCAAAGGCTCATCCAAATTGGGAGCTTCTCGCTCCAATTCCATATCAGAGTCCGACGAGGACTCTTACAACCACCCAGATGCTCCCCCATACCACATACTCTCCACCAATCCTGTGACCCATCAACACTGGGTCAACTCCCACTAGATAAGTAAAGATCAACTGTCTCTGAAACACCACATTGAATCCTGCATCATCTAATGATGATAACGAGAGTATGCTCATTCTCAATCTTGGTATGTAAAGAAATCCAGCCACCTCCAGGAGTTCCCCACAATCTAGTAGGAACTTGACCCTTCCTACTCCTTGGATCACATGCTCTGTGCCATCATAATCTCTGAAGGTCTGCTGAGGAGAATCCTGAAGGAATATGAATGCCTCTTGCATTCCAGTTAGATGACTGTAGTGCTTGCAGTCCACTAGCCATCTCTCATCAACCCGCACCTCAGGCTGGCTGCTATCATGGCCAGATACAAAAGAGGCAAGAGAGAACTCCCTTTCAAACCTGTTGGTGAACTCATCCATCTCTTCTGCCGCTGCCACCTGCTCATCCCTCTTCTCCTTATTCTTCTTCTTATGAGGGCATTGGCTTGCATAATGGCCGTACTCGTTGCATGCAAAACATCTGACCTTACTTAGGTCTTTCTTCTACTCACCCTTCTTGAACTTTTGGCTGCCCTTCACAACAAACACCATATCTTCCTCTTTTGGTGTAGTAGAAGAAGACCCATGAATGTATCTTCTCCAGGTCTCCTCCTGTGTGAAATCATCCCATAGACGATCCCACTTGGGAAGGTTTTCTCTGGTTACAGTGGATTCGACAAATACTGCCCATGGTTTAGTCACACCATTTAGGGCTTGTTGAACTAGCTCCCCATCTTCCACCTTCTCCCCCACAGTTGCTGTTGGATTTTGTGCAACTTTGGAAGTTATTCTTATTGTAATGTTTTGTACCTCCTACGGGAGGTTATATTGGTGTAATCAATCATGTAAACCCTTGAAAGAATTAATGAAAACCTTAGGGAAGACTTACACAAGAAAAATAATTAAATAAACCTTATTTTATCTTCCCCTAAGACAAGTCGGCCTAGTGGGTCAAACTGCCCAAAAACAGTGGGAAGTTTGCCCTAAATAGTGAGAAAAACTGTCAAGTTGGCCCCAACTTAATTTCAGTGGAAAAATAGTATAAATAGAGGGCTCCCCTCCTCATTTTCATAGACAACAACTTGAGCACTGTAGGACAAGTTCTCCCTTAGCTAGAGAAGCTCGCTATTGCAACTAGGAGACTATTTTTCTGGGGTTTCTCCATTGTGGAGAGGTTCTCTCTTATTTTCTTGGGGTTGTGCTACTACCATTTGGATGTAAATTCTTCTATATTAGAAGCTTTGAGCTTGGGGAAGACAATAGTGTTGTATTGTCAATGGTTGGGAGGTGATAAATCATAACCGTGGTAAAACGAGCACCACACCCAGTTTGTTTCTGTGCTTTGTCTTTCTTCTAGTGATCTTGGTTTTACAATTGTTAATTTCTAACAGTTGCCAACTCATCTCTAACCTGAGTTATCTGAGTTAGGTAAGTGGCCATCCCCTCATTGTTGGCCATCTTGATGCTCTTCAGTTTCTCACAAAGCACCATCTTTCTATTTTCATTAGAGATTTGGTATAGCTTTGTCAAAGCATCCCACATCTCATATACATTCTGTTTCCCTGTAATGTGTGGGATGACGTGATCCTTGATTGCATCAAAGAGAATCCGCTGAGCCTTAATGTTCTTCTTTTCATATGCATCCTTTTCTGTAGCATTTGTAGGAATAGTTATAGGGTTTGTATCTCTACTCTTTACTGTGCCCCATAACTCAATTTCCTTCAAGAACAACACAACTTTAGCCTTCCATGCACTGAAGTTTGAGGCCCCATCCAATCGATCCTCCACACACAAACTGCTACCCATCTCTCTGGTCAACTGGATCTAAACCCAACTATCTCAATGAGCCAAAATAAACACAAATCTGGCCCTCACATGCTAAGATTTGAAAGATTTGTCTCAAATCTCTCCTCCAACTATCAAATCTGATAGATATGACCTCCACCCACTCAGATCTGACTCTTGTACTTCATATCTAGGTAGATCTGGTCTCTATCTTGTTGATACTAGCTAGATCTATCCCGAATCTAGGCTCCAACACCTCAGATTTGATGAATCTAACCTCAATAGTCACAGGTCTAGACCCTACTCTTCAAATTTGGTAGACCTGGTCAACCTCTCCACAAATCTGACTTCTCTTCTGAATCTTTTCACAGATCTGGTATGCTCTCCAAATCTGAGTGTGATTGTCCCCCTTTGACCTCTAACAAGGCTCTGATACCATGTAAATTTTCTCAGAGGTGTCCACTCACTTTGAGAAGTTTAGATATTCAACACGGCCATAATATTCACTAATCCCAAATGAAATAAACTTCTATTAAAATTAGAATAAGTAGCACACGAACATCCATACAACTCATTAACCACTAGCAATCACACATAAAACACAAAAATTATCCTAGAAACCGAACTTGGGAAAACCAACTATAGAGGGGCTTTCTTCTTTCTCTAGCCCAGAGCAATATAAAATGTAGAAGTACAGTATGAATTAGATAAACAACAAATGAACTTGAAGGGCCAAAGCCCTAGATCTGCAGCAGTTGCAACTACTACTCTTGGAGAATGCATCCCCAGTAGTTCACCCTCAGCTGAAAATCTCAACTCAAGCTCTGTCAGTCTCTGGATGCTGTACTCTTTGTCTGACCTTTGAAGAATGCTTTCTCAGCACTTCGACTCTACTCTGCTTTGCTTCAAAAGAAGATCTAAGTCTTTAATAATTGAAAATGTCCCCTAGCAGTACAACTGCATCTCTCCTCCTCAGACACATGTGCTAGTTGTTTTGCACTTAGTCTGACTCCGACTGAACCTCGATGGTCTCTCCTCAGTCACTAAATATGGACCCTCATCTCTCTGGGCCCTCTTAGCCTCCCACTCGTGCCAATAGAAGCCTCACGTCACCCACACGTGTGATGTACAACTACTCACATCACCCACACGTGTGACGTACAACTGCTCACGTCACCCTCTCAAATGCTCACAATACTGTTGTTGCTCTCTCTCCAGTCTATGAAGATGCTCAATGAAATGTGTCTCTCACTACCCCAGTGAATGAACTCCTCAATCTCTGAAGCTTTGTCCTCTCACTGCTCTGAGGAATGCGTCCCAGCTGTCTCAGATGGTTCACCCTCCTAGGTCAGTTGCTACTCATAGCTGCTTTGATCTCTTGATGCTCACAAAAGATAAATGATTTTTGCACACTGAATGACCTTTTATAAGTCACTGAGAAATTAGGTCACCAAACCTTAATTAGGGTTCCAAAACCCTAATTTCACTTTTGTGCATAAATTATTCTGCTGCATTAAAAATGCATGCATGCACTTTTGCATGTAATTGACAAAAGTGACTTAACTCATTGCATGTCTCCGCTGCTAGATCCATGACACATGGTAGAGTGCATCTCACACTCTACCCTCCTGCCTATGTTGATAAGTACATCCATACTAGGCAGTCCACATGGAGGACATCCTGGGTTACCCCAAAACTCGACAGTATCTACTATCTATATAATACATTTTAATTTTGATTACATCAAATGAATTAATGAGAACACTATAGTCAATGTTTCTAACTTCTGAGTTCCGAGTTATAATGTGTATAATTTGAATATTCTAATTTATTGTGTTTGATCATGATTCATCATTGATGTTTCATTTATGATGTATTACTAGTATCTAGTTGTGTTGTTCTAGTTTTGGATCTTTATGTCTATATTTCAACTTTATATTTTGTAATTTGTAATATATATATATATCCGCGTCTCGTGTCTTTTTTTTTCAGGGTTACTGTGTAATGTGTTAGACATGTATTTTTTGTCCTATGTATGTCTCATGTCTTTGTGTCATGTGACTTAGGTAATAAAGTAGGGTTAATTTTATGTTGTTAAACCATAGTAATTTCTTGTGGGTGTAAGGGTGCTATAAATATGTAATGTGTCATTGCGCCGAGACGCGCTCTGTAGCATAGTATGGGGGAGATCTTGTAGTTGTAATGTTCCTCTTGTAAATGTCGCCCATAAAAAATAAAAAAATTGATTATCCTCCAAAATAAATGTCAGCCACAAAAACAACCTCATATGTGGGAGATGTTGTAATGTTCCTACCTAACAAAACAATAAAAAATAAAAAATTTAATTATCGGCCAAAAAAATGTTGGTCAGAAAAACAACACAATATGGAGGAGATGTTGTAATGTTTCTACTTAACAAAATAATAAAAAATAAAAAATTGAATTATCCTCAAAAAAAAATGTTGGTGGTGCACATGCTTTTAAGCCATGTGCAAGGCCTTCTAAACAACCCATGGTTTTATTGTACATGGTTTAGGAGGGCCTTGAAATGGTTTTAAAACCATGTGCAAGGCCTCCTAAACAACCCATGGTTTTATTGTACATGGTTTAGGAGGTAGTTGCAAATGGTTTTAAGACCATGTGCAAGGCCTCCTAAATAACCCATGGTTTTAGGAGGGCCTTGCACATGGTTTTAAAACCATGTATGGGGGAGATGTTGTAATGTTCTTTCCTAACAACATAAAAAATGATAAAAAAATATTATATGTCGGCCATAAATAGTATTAAATATTAATAATAAAAATATTATATGTTGACCTTAAATAAAAAGATGTGTCTTTTGGTCTGAATCACACCAAAGTTGATACTTGAGTGCAATACTTAAGAAGAGGTTTGCACCTCCTAAGATTTGATTTCTCTCAATGCTTGATAGAGCCTAGGATTTGGATCTATGCTGGTTACAATCATTCAATGTGTAAAAGTTGATATATAATTGTGAATCTCGTAAAGCATACGATAGGAAAATCTCATCCGGCACATAAGTTAGGAAACCACTGAAATTTAAGTTATTTATTTAAGTCACCTTATTAAAATATAACTTTGAAGTTATTATTCATGATTTAAATATTTAAAGTTATGTAATACATGATGTTATTATTATTAAATATAACTTTATCATATTAAATTTGTTTTCTTACATTTGAGTTGTAGAGTAGTAATGTATTAAGAGAAGTTAGGTGCATTCTATAATTTGAGTATAAGAGGTGTCATATTTATAAGTGGCTAATGTTAATTAAATAAAAAATAGAAGATAAAGAATTTGACATCTGAATTTAAAAAAAATCGTTAATTATTACAATGTAATAGGAAAAGTGTTCTTTAGAGTCTAGGTGGAAGAGATGTATCATGTCCATGGGTAGGTAACTTTAGTAATAAAAAAATGGACTATGAATTGTAAAAAAAAGAAAAAAAACTAACTGATTAATTATTATATTGTAAAAAAAAATTAACATATTAACATAAATTCATCTAAACCCCAGATCTTTTTAAGATGAAAAAGAACAAAAAGTTTACACCTCTTTTTATTTTGATTGCTCTAAACTTTCAAAAAAAATTAACATAAATCCATCTAAACCCTGGATCTTTTTAAGAAGTAAAAAGTTTACATTTGACTTTTTATTTTGATTGCTCTAAACGGTTCAATAAATCAGGAATTAAGGCAGATATATACCAGTGTGTAAATATTCGACTCCACATGCTCTTTTTCTACTTATTTTTCTCAACAACCCCTTCCTTGTCTCAATGAAAATCTGAATTGACCACTATGTGCTTTGTTATTCCACTTAAAACTGAATTGACCAATCGTGTGCTTTTGTTATTCCAGTCAACATGCATCCATTTCCATAGGCCTCCTGGATGATCTTTCTATATTGTGTGCAATTATGAGTGTTTTAATGGTCTTACTACTTAGGGTAATCGAAAGTTCCTATATATATAGTTTAGGAAGGTGGCAAAACCCCTAGTTGTCAACCGGCAGTGAGAAAAGTCATTAGCATGAATGCAGGCTGACGGAAAACCACACCACCTGAAATAATAATTTACTGGTGGTCTGTAATGGAGTAGACTTTCACTTCTGCCAGATACCTTTGGGTATTCGGTGGTTAACCCAGTTCCTTTTTCTACATATATCAATTGTTTATGCTTTTACAGGTTTTTACGAGATATTTTTTAATTTTTTTTGTGGATTTTAAAAGTTACTAATTTGAAATTTCTTTTGCCAAAGATGCAGTTCATAGATTTTCCAATTAGCATACCTGGGCTATTTACCACAAAAGCACCGTTACATTAAGATTACCAAATATTTTTGATATTCCTTTGTTTTTTTCTTTTCAACTGTTAATTCTATCTCGTTGATGTTGCAGCTTAAAAAATTTCGATCTGCATATGAAGCCCATGTACCCATGAAATACAAGCAATATTACAGAAAGATGAGGAAGTATGATTGCCGCTCATAAGTTCTATTCATTGATGTTTTTGACGTTGTCAGAATTGTGGTTTGATATTGTGGCGTACTTCTCATTTACTTTTATTCGTGTTAATTTTTCATTGAATTGTTGGAAAGCAACAAAGATTAGTAATCTGTGTTAATCTAATTATGCTCAGGGCTGGAGAATGGGGAGATCATGTTACCCTCCAGGCTGCTGCTGATCGGGTATGATGTTGATTTGATTCTTAAATCTATAAGTCTTAACGTCCATAAGCAATGTTCACTACAGATTCAACGTTTATTTCTAAAGAGCAATTGCTACTTATTATTTAGATCACACTGTTGTAAAATGCAGTGATCGATAATCTTGCTTCCTTATTTGCATCAATCGATTTCTTTCTATGCCCGATATTCTATTCTATTAAACTATCGTGGTGGAAATAATATACTCCAGCTTCTTAGCTAAAGTATTTCACAGCCTGGACTTTATAAGAGTAGAGATTTCTTGGAAATACATAGGGAACACTTTGAAACTGCATGGCCATTTCGGAAAGTACACAGCGGGTCTCAAGCGAATACAAACTCCAAAATTTGTTTTTTAAAGATTTATTTGGAAGAGAGCATAGAAGTTTATTACTATGTCCATCTCTTTGTGGTGTTAATATGTTCTTCACAAGTTTTCTATTTTTAAATCTATTACCTGTATCATTTTGTGACCGCGCTTGATGGAAGGTCCTGGTTGCTACAAATTACATTTGGAAGCAAATTTGCATGTCTGATTATTGCTTTTCAATATCTTTACAATTGTAAGCTTTATTAGGAAACTGTGGAAGTAAATTTGCATATGTCTGGTTATTGCTTTTCAATATCTTTACAATTGTAAGCTTTATTGGGAAACTGTAGTGAACTGCAGCATCGAAAATATTGAAACTGTCGGCAGACCACAAGGGAAAGTAAAATATTTAATTCACATCAGTCGATGATGGTCACAATTGTGATTTTATTTTTCCCCATAGAAAAAATTGTAATTTCATTTATAGAGAAGACAAAATTACATTCTTCATATGCCTTTTGGCATGTCATTGATTACTTCAAAAAGAGGATCCACATCTTTACGAGCACAAAAAAAACTCAAAAAATATATCATCCATCCCCAGCTAATACGTGAGTGCGAAAGATCTCAAGCGACTAGCACAACCTAGATGGCAACAAAGGTTGGGTGTCACTGTCACCTCAACGCACACAGCCTCTCACTTTAGGCTCAACTCCCTTAATCCAAAGCCAAGGGTATCTTTAACCATTATTGATTTATATATTTTATGGTCTAGATTGGGATAGTTTGTCAATTTAGAGTTATTTATATTCTATACTAACTAAGCACAATATAATAATATGAGAAATGAAATAAGTTGCACTTAGTGAAAGAAAATATTTTGAATAGCAATATGTGCTTATGTTAACCAATGAATCTAATAAATATTATGCAATAAATTAACACAAGATTCAAAGGAAATGCTCCTAATAGATGTGAAATGTGAAACAAGAAGCATATATAAAACTAATTATTAATCCACCAACGAATATTACCATTTAAGTGTATGAATCAACAATGAGTTCAAGGCTTATGCCAAGGTCTACGAAAAAGCCTGTAACACCCTGGTTTTGACCCCATGGTATTGAATTGCATATGATGTAAATATTGTATTAAATCATGGTGTGGAGCTCAAGGCAAAGGCCCCACCATGGATTTAGTGTTTTATGTTTCGGCGATTAAAATCGATGCCGATGGTTTATGTGCTAGTTAAGCACAATATGTTTGAGACATCATGTAAAATGCTAATTAATAAAAATACCACGACTAGCTATGCGTCACAACGTTAAAGAGATGGGGGCATGATTTCACAAGGAATATGGAGGGGGAATTATTCAAACCTTTGATCCTATGGAGAAAAGCCAAATGTCAAAGGGAAAACGCATCAAGTTGTCAACCACCCTTTTTGTCTTTTATGCCCAGTCATCTAAAATTGGTGAAAGAAGTTATTGCCTTGGGATGGGAAAGATATGGAGGTCAAATTCGAATTTAGGGAGTTACTCATTTTTGGAAAACGTATTTTTGGCTTCTTGGGCAAGTAAATGCTTGGAATTGCCTTCCCAAGCCATTATTCACCCATGTGTTTGCTTCCTCATGTAGATGGAGATAGTTGGGGCATTCTCCCTCACGTTTTTGTTGTTTCCTTCATTTTTCCCATGGCCGAGAATTTGATTTGGGCAATGCTCAGTGGCTAGGATCCTCTTGGGCGTTTTTGTTGTGGTTTTCCTCATTGCCGTAGTTGGGAAATTCCGTTTTTGTTGTGTTCAGTGAATGTGCACCGGCGATTCACGTTTTGGGGATTTCAAGAGGTCTTTTTTGGTCTTCCTCATGCAACTGAGCTTGCTAGACGTTTTCCCCATGATTTCTTGATGTTTCCCTCATTCTTCCATGGCCATAAATTCATTTTTTCTGTTCTTAGGGTTGCACAGCCAATGGGGGGACAAAGCCACAAATTTTGGGTGCTGTTGAGTTCGTTTTGGCCATGTTAGGGCCATAAACGACTCTGGAAATCGAATTGCTGCTAAGGGGGTTGTTTTACCTATTGCCATTTACGTTTTTGGTGGAAAAACGTTTTTCATCAATCCCAGATCTTGCAATTGTTGTGTATGCCTCTGTTGTTTTGGGTTGAACTGTTTTTGGAGTGGAAATGGGGTCCAACATTGTCAAAACTGTTAGGATATTTAGACACTTAGGAGTTAGTTAAGATCAACTATGTAATATATCCGTTAGATAAAAGTGTGTTTCTTTAGTATGCATTAGTATGCATTTGTAAATATTCTAATCCGACGGTCACGATATGTTCTAGACATAGAGTGATCCGACGGTTCAACTTCTCTTAGATCATACCTACCATTGATCTGTGGCTTACCACCCGATTGGTCTATGATCTCTATTTAAAGAGTATAGAGAGTCCTTGGCTAGTTGATCGATTATGAGAAGCTCATATGTAACTTTTTTTTTTTTGCATAATAACTTGCTCCAAGTAGCTATTTGGCTGGGGCTGTGGACTGTTTCCCTCTCGAGGGTTTTAACCACGTGACAAACATTGGTGTGTTGATCTGTGATCTATTTGTGTGAAACGGTTGCTGAAGGTGTTCGGTCTTTTGGGAGTACCCTTTGTACCCGAACATGGTATCAGAGTTTTTATGAAGAGCTGCTTTCGGTTTTGATCAAGACCTGGAACTGGTGTTGCTGAAACTTTGAAAGGATTTTTGGTTCTATATTTTCTGTGCATTTGTGGCCTGTGGGAGCTATTCCATTGCGTCCGGAGCGCCGTTTCCATTTGGAAACAGCCTTCATTTCACCGAAAACCGTTTCCATTTGCTCCAGAAACATTCATTTCGACAAATCTGAAGGTATAAAGTTACAGTGACGGATTTGTTTTTTTTAAATCTCTCATATTTTATCAGTTTGTTATTAGATCTTTTCTGTTTTAGTCTCAGATTGTTGCTTTCCCTGACTGCGTATGCTCTTTGCCGTGCACCTTGCGCGATCGCGGTGAATCAGAAACAGTAAGGGAAAGTTTTTTTTCTTGTCTTCTCGGCTACGTATGCTCTATGCCATGCACCTTGTGCGATCACGGCAAATCAGAAACAATGAGAAAACTTGAAAATGTAGACTTTCCGGGTAAGCTAACCAAGATCTAACCCCATTGTGTGGAAAAAGTTTTTTTTGTGATTTGCAAGAAAATAAAGCAAGCACGGAGAACGAGAGAGAAGAGTTATAAAAAAAAAAACCCCTTTCTCTTTCCATTATTTTACGTACTTTTTAAACTTTAGCTCACTTGGTCCAAAGTTGCTTTATTACTTAATAGGTCTTGAGTTCAAGTCTTATTAAGCTACTTTTTAGTGCATGCAATTTCTATTTTCAAGTTATTTTACTATAAAAGTGCATCTCACATAAATAAAATAAAATAAAAGTGAGTCACTTAAGTCTTTTAATTTATTGCCGCACTATTTAAAAGTCACATTATTGTAAAAGTGAACATCACTTATTCTACAAAAGCGATTCACTTCAAAGCAACTTTATTGTAAAAATGATTGTCAAAGTTTGATCTTGGGAAGAGGGGGCTTCTTTTTTTAGTTGATCAAGTTAATATCTGTCATGTCACTATTGGGGACATCTTCAACATTTTTTTTGATTAAGTATAACTTTATTATCTAGAATCAGTTTTAAGTGCCTTTTTTTGAAACCGCATATTTTTTCGAGCTCTTTGCATCCAGATAGTTAGCTTCTGTTCTTTCATCCATTATTTTATAGTATGGCCGCCCCTTGTGATATTATACTTACAAGTTTTAACTATTTCTCATTGAAATCTCGTATGGAGGATGTTTTGTGAAGTAGGGGACTTTTCAAGATAACCTCAGGGGAAGAAATAGAACCCATTGATGATGATAAGAAAATTAAATGGACAAATATATGTGATGAAGCTCGTGGATTGATTGGGATGTCAATCTCTACTGATTTGCGATTCCACATATCTGGAATTGATTAACCTAATCTCTCTTGGGAAAAGTTGGAATCTGTAATTGGTAAACACAATGAAATTCGGGGTCATCAACTTGAGAATGAATTGCTTTCCTTGAATCCAAATGATTTTTCATGCATTCAAGACTGTTTATCTAAGTATAAAACTCTTAGACTATTATGTGCATAATGCAAGATTAAGAAAGAAGACAAACAATGTGTTTATCATATTCTTTCAAAACTTGGGCCTGCATATTCTGTTTTGTATCTCCATTCTACTCCATGAAAGAATCCTTGACTGCAGCTAGCTATCAAGAGCCTAGCCTTGAATCCTTTTGTGATTCCTTAATTAGAGAGCAAGATAAGCTTATTCATCTTGGAACAATTAACAATGCTGATACATCTGGGAAAGCCTTATTGTCCCAACAGAAAGAAAAGTCCAAGCTTCGCAAGAAATAGAATTTTCGCAATAATAAGCCAAAAAACAAGGGTCCCAAACCCTCTCAGTCAGCTCCTTCTTTAAAAAATGACAAATGATCCAAGCAAAAAGGAAAGAAGACTGAGCGTCATTGCAATTTTTGTGAGAAAGATAATCATGATGAATCTAAGTGTTTTAAGAAGATGGCAGCCTTGGAAGCAGCAAT